>JAWPHD010021407.1:0-28348 GCA_037043455.1 Cyrtodaria siliqua | reverse complement strand
GCGTATAATAATAAGCATAGAGTTATCATACCTAAACTTACACCTTCTACCCCTTTAAGTATTAATTTTTCCTCTAAGTCGTTTAAATGGTATACGGACAAATGCCCCCCCCCCCTCCCCACCCCCGGACAAATGCCCCCCTGCTCATTTTTGTATGGGTGGACAAATGCCCCCTCATGTTTTTGCAAGGGTGGACAAATGCCCCCCTGAACTTTTTACAAGGTGGACATTAGCCCCCCTGATATTTTTGCAAGGGTGGACACATCCCCCCCCCCCCCCCCCCCCATCCACCCGGACAAACCCCCTCCACCCAGACAAATACCCCCCTACTCATTTTTGTAGTAAAACAAGCAGTATTTTCAACATTTTATTAAAGGAAAACAGCAAAACAATATACATATGCAGCACAATATAACATGTAATATGTATTTACAGTTACTAATTAAATCCATACAAAAGAATAATCACATAATTCACAGGTTATTCCCAGTTTGTAAGTATTCAGGGCTTTAAAAAAAACAAAGTGTGACCAACACAAACAGATTAATTACATGCACACAATTATAGGAAGTATATGTTTGCAATCAAGTTTTAAAAGTGTGACCTTTAATTTGATAATTAGAGATAATTGATTGAGTCATACATCAATCAACCAAATAAAAAACTCATTATCAAATAAATATTTACATTTTCTGTTGATGTTCTTAAATGTTATAGCACATTATATATGACTGTTTACATTTAGACAATTAAGAGCTAATTAAAGAATTTCAATAAGACAACATCATGCTCAATTGGTTATTAAAATTTATCTTAAATTTACTTAAATTTGAAAGAATTATGAAAATAACATTTTGCAAAAGACATATCTGAGGGGGGTTTCTTACATGGGGGCTTGTTTTACTAAGAGTTATCCCTATACAAAAATGAGTAGGGGGGCATTTGTCCGGGGGTGGGGGGGGGTGGCATTTGTCCACCCTTGCAAAAATATCAGGGGGGCATTTGTCCACCCTTGCAAAAACATGAGGGGGCATTTGTCCACCTATACAAAAATGAGCAGGGAGGGCATTTGTCCTAGATTCCGTTTAAATACATGCTAAAAAGAAAAGGTGAGAGGTATTCTCCTTGTCTTACACCAAATAAACATGAACATTCGTCACTTAAAGTATTCATATATTTAACTTTTGACTTTACGCAGTTATACATCGATTTAATAACATCTAAAAATTTCCCTCGAACTCCAATTTTAATAAGTTTGTACCATAAAATATCTCTAACAACAAAATCAAAAGCCTTCTTGAAATCTACGAATGCACAATATAAATAATCGTTTTGACACAATGCTTGAGAAATAAGTCCATGTAAGATAAAAATATTATCTGACGTACTCATGCCTTTACGGAATCCAGTTTGAGCTTCGATATATACTTGGTATTGTTCAGCCCATATAATTAACCTGTTATTAATTACTCAAAATAATTTTCCCAATGTACTAAGTAATGTCACCTATATGTAACGCAAATAAAATAGGAAATAAACAGCACTACTTAATAGAATGCAGTTACTTCTCGAACAATAGGCAACACCTTCATTCCCTGATTAGACAAACGAACCCCGATAATGATGTTAAATTCCTTCTAACGTTATCGACATCTGAAAATCTTTTAAAATTAAGTAACTTTGCTACTTACATGTTTAAGAATTTTCCACGTGAAACACTCCGCTGATCTATGCAACTAATTGATAAGTATTTCAAACATACTCCATACATAGTCTCAATCAGGATAACGGCCTTTATCTGGTATGTGAGTTTACTAGTTTATTATGCCAAATCATTACTAGTCTTCTATTACCGATCAACTGAAATCGCAAAATGTGACGGTAAATGGCGTTACCTCCTCCAAGCTAAATGTTCCAACTCAAGACAGCAATGAAATAAAACACTCTAAAGACAGACAATTAGAGAAAGAAGATATAAAGAGAGGAGAACTAGAAATTAATCGGGATACTATTCAGCGGCGATTACAGTCCATATCGGAGAGTCAGAAAACCAATTATTCATCTGGGATAGTCGAAATAGAGCACAAAACGAGATCAAACGCCAACAGCTATGTCAATTCAACGCAAAAATCAACGTTGATAATCGGCAGTTCAATATTGAAAGGAATAAAACAACGTGGCTTGCATACAGATGTGCAAATAAGTACAAACCCGGGGGCAACTATATCCCGGCTCAATGAAATCATTAAATCGAAAGATCTACGTCAAATTAAAACAGTAGTTCTCTACGTCGGCGGCAACGATGCATCGAACGGAATATCACTTGATAATTTCGCCGCCGAATACCAACGTCTCATCGACAGGGTTCTTGGAGAAAAGTGCTCGGTAAAACTGTGCACACTGTGCCCCAGAAAAGATGTGGATGTCATTCCGTACAACGATGCGATAAAACAACTGGCAGAAATTAACTCAGTGCACGTGATTGAATGCTTCAGCTCGTACATATACGGGGACGGGACCGCCGCTACACATTTCTTCATGCGCGACGGTATACATTTATCGAACAAAGGGACCAGTACATTCGTACAGAACATACATAAATCCTGTGAGATTATTAAACACCGCACTGATAACAACCATCAGGATTTCCAAACTGTAAGACAATATATACGTCCGAGATGGAGATATAGCCATAGAAATGTTGACTTTAGATGGGGGCAATAGGAAAACAAGAGCGAACCCTGCTATCACACAAACTGTACTAATAAATACGATATTCTTTTAAATTTGTGTTCACACTGTAATACTGTAAAGTGTACTTGCTTTCAAACAAATGACTCTGTAAATGATACTCAAGCTTCCAAACATGTGAACGAAAATTGTTCTCTAAACAGTAACTATGTTAATGACACTCAAACTTCCGAACCTTTGAAGGAAAATAGCTACACGAACGACACTTGTGGTTTAAATGTTACACATGTAAATCATTATAATAGTGCTTGTACATATCTGAAACCTATTAGCACAAATTGTAAATTGGATGGTAGTGGAAGGATGGATATACATTGTAACACACATATTTCGGAATCATTTTTCAAATTAAAACAAAAGGGATTAAAAATAGCAGACCTAAATGTGCAACATATAATGCCTAAGCTTGACGAGTTAAAACTACTTCTTCGGCATCATGATTCTGTCAATATTTTAGGCTTGTGTGAGACATTCCTTTCCGAAAATGTATCGGATAATGAACTTCATGTTAATGGATATAAATCCGAAAGAAAAGATAGAACTCATAAACAGGGAGGTGGTATTTTAGTATATATTAGAGATAAGATTCCATCAGTACGTAGATTTGATCTTGAAAATGATTTAATAGAAAGTATTTGGCTAGAAATACGTTTTCCAAATAGCAAGCCATTTATTCTGTCTTTCATATATAGACCTCCTAATTCTTTACAATCTTGGATTGATACTTTTGAAGATCAGTATAGCGTTTCCTCAAAGGAAATCGAAGAAATATACATTCTAGGTGATATTAATATCAATTACTCTCCTACGGCTGGCTTTGACAATCAAAAATGGTCAGATTTTCTCATTAATCAAGGTCTTGTGCAATTAATCAACATGCCTACCAGAGTGACAATTTCAAGTTCTAAAATAATTGATCATATCTATACTACACATCCTGAAAATGTAATCGAAATAAATGTACCATTCATATGCATGAGTGATCATTATCCAGTATGTTTTATTAGGAAAATTAAACGACAAAATCAAGATTCGCTAAACGGTCATACAACTATTAATTACAGATCATTTGGCAAATTTGATGAACAAGAATTTAAAAATGAGTTATATAATTCAGGAATAAATACTGCTGAAACACTCACTGATCCAAACACTTCACTTGCATATTTATACTCAGTGTTAAACTATGCTCTTTCTAAACATGCTCCTTTAAAACAGAGACGAATTAAACGCCCAAAACAGCCTGAATGGTACTCTGATAAAATTAAAGAGGCAAGAAAATTACGTGATAAGTTCAATAAAGCTAAAAAATGGCCAGAATATAAAAAATGGAGGAATAAAACTAACCATCTGATTACTTTAGGTAAGAAAAAGTTTTTTGCAAATGCAATTAAAGATAAAAAAGACTCTAAATTTATTTGGTCGCATCTTAAATCAATATCTGCACAGACCAATCAAACTGTTATAAAATTACCACCAATTTTAAATATTAATAATGTTACAACTGAGGGGGAGAAAAATATAGCTGACGCTCTAAATGACCACTTTGTTAATATTGCTAATACAATAAACAAAACTCCAATATATGCAAATAACTACGCTGAATTAAAAAAACGTATTGATAATAAATTAAAACAGGCAATATTTAAAATAGATTACATCTCGATTTTCGAAGTAGGGCTAATAATTGATAAATTAGATATAAATAAAGCAAAAGGTATAGATGGTATTGGACCTCGTATTATAAAAGCAGCATCGGATTGTATCATTAATGCTTTCACTTCAATCATTAATAAATGCATAGATCAAGGCATATTTCCTGATCAGCTAAAAAAGGCATGCGTGTTACCAATACACAAAAATGGACCAAAAGATGACCCGAACAATTATAGACCGATCTCATTATTACCAACAATTTCCAAAATATTTGAGAAGCATGTTGCTGCGCAACTGCACTCTTTCTTTCAACAATTTAATATTTTGTACTCGGCTCAATCTGGATTTCGTAAAAATCATTCTTGCCAAACAGCACTTATTAACCTTGTTGATAACTGGTTGAAACAAATTGATTCTGGAAACTTTGTTGGCAGTGTTTTCCTTGACATGAGAAAGGCGTTTGATATGGTTGATCATGAGATACTATTATACAAACTGCATTTGTATCATTTTTCGACTTTAACAATTCGTTGGTTTCAGTCATATCTGTCTAACAGGACACAAGTAGTCAGAGTTGGACAGTATCAATCTGAGGAGAGAATCATCAAATCAGGTGTCCCTCAGGGATCTATCCTAGGACCACTTTTGTTCTTGATTTATGTAAACGATCTACCTTTAGCTTCCAAAGAAGCTTCAGTTGACATGTATGCTGATGACTCCACGCTACATACATCAGGGCTGGATGTGTCATCCATTGAGAATAAATTACAAACTGACTTAAATAACATAAATAAATGGTGCACTATAAATAACATGGTTATAAATCCTACACAAACAACATGTATGCTATTAGGTTCAAAATATAAAATAAACCATTCTCGAAAACTCACGCTTTCGATAGATAATTGCCTGATACAATCAGTGTCTTCTCAAAAACTTCTCGGAATTACAATAGATCAACATCTAAAGTGGGATGTTCAGATAAGCAAAGTCTGTAATCATATATCGAGTAAATTCACTCTTTTAAGACGAATATCTAAATATTTGACACTTGATATGAAAAAGCTATTCTATAATGCATATTTAGTTCCAATATTTGATTATGGATCTATCCTCTGGAGTAATTGTACTAAATTAAATTTTACAAAGGTTGTTACTTTACAAAAAAGCATCGCACGCTGGATTTTGATAAAACCTTTACATACACCTTCTGCAAATCTTTTCAATGAGTTAAATTGGATGTCATTTGAAACAAGATGTAAATTTCAAGTAGGTGTGTTAGTTTATAAAGCAATTCATAATCTTACGCCAATATACATAAGTAAATTAATAACATTTTCTGAAATTAGCAGATATAATTTAAGATCATGCATTAAACATGACATTAAGCATCCTAGACCTAAATCCGAATATTTAAAACAATCTTTTACCTATGTTGCCATGCGGACTTGGAATTCAATCCCAGAAAATATCCGGACTTCTGTTTCTATTTATGCTTTCAAACACAATTATAAATTATTTCTATTTCAAGATAACAGGTGTTCTGCTCAAATTAAGTTGTGTTAATAGTGAATACTTGTTTTGAATGCCAGCTTGAAACATAGTATTAATGTTACGTGCATGTATTCACTTGCTATTGTTTATAAGTTGCTGTTGTTATCAGAAGGCCTCATGGAAGATAAGTGTTGTGCAATTGTTTGTACAATTAATGAGTTGTACCTTCATGAAATAAAGAATTTATTATTATTATTATTATTATTCATATATTGTTCATTGCTAGACTTGTTGAAACCTCGCGTATAAAAATTATTTGTTTTGCTTTTTTAAATCCCTTATGCTCTACAATGTGGCAGATATATATAAACTAAATATAACGGTAGGAACATAATTTACAAATATAGCATCTGTTTCCCCCAACAATGAAATGTACTAAATGAAAATTGTTCTTGTCTTTGGTCACACACTATAATATATTATTTGTGATTTTGTTACATTTCCTCTTACTGCATATATGTATGCCTGAGATGTAAATAAAGTTCTGTTCTGTACACCCCTGTAATTACTTGGATCACGCGGATCGCCGCTTTTGAAGATAGGAACAATATGCCCTTCACTCCAACGTTCTGGAAAATAACCTCTTGATAGACACGAATTAAAACGATTTAGTAGATAAGGGGATAGAATATCCGAACCTTTTTAAAAAAAATCATTTAACAATAGATCATGACCACTACTTGAATTATTGCGTAATTTTCTGATCGCTTTTAAAATTTCATTTGCAGTTATTTCCATGGCAAGTTCTTCAAACATTACTTGGATTTCACCATTAAGATATCTGGAATTGAAATAAATAACGTCCTCATCTGGTTGATAAAAACTGCTTTCGGCCTTGAAATATTTTGCAAAAGTATCTGCGGAGATAGAAGAGGCTGAAGTTGTGGTAGCCTGGCCTTTGAGCAATTTCCAATAATCCCTAGCATTTGACACTCGTGCTTCTAGAAGTTTATTTGTATTTACTTTGCGATGTTCAAAACGCTTTCTTCTTATAACATGCTTATATTTGGAACGAGCTCGATTCATATTAAATTTTTGCTATCGGATTTACATTTTCGATACTGATTTAAACTTTCGAAAGATATTTCCCTTGCAGACTTACAGTCTTTGTCAAACCATTGTTTTTTTTATTTTCAATATCATAATTCCTATTTATATCAAACGTGTTATGTTTCTTAAATAGAGTTGCGCATACCTCGTCAATGACTTCACTAAATGTTATTATATTATCATTAATATTTTCATTAATATTTATGGCATTACGATCGTATATTAAACCCTTTAATTTATTTTTAATATGTTTACTATTTAAAGATTCCTGGTAAGTATCTCGTTTTTCAGGCTTCCACCTATACTTAGAATTGACCTTTTCTTTTGGCAATTTAGATGCTTCTTCATTTTTTGCATACAATGAACTGTCATCAAACATGTAATAAATGATGACCAATCAAAATAATCACAATATTTTACAACAGTTTTTTGATATTATCTTCTACTACATATATATATATGATGAACTAGTCACAGCCCTCAACAACGGAGTCCAACATGACTTGATCATCCTGGACTTTTCCAAGGCATTTGACAGAGTCCCTCATGGACGTTTACTGAGGAAACTATCCCACTATGGAATAAGAGGCAGCACACTGATGTGGATCAAGGCATTTCTATCGAAAAGAGAGCAACAGGTCCTAGTAGATGGCGCCACTTCAGACAGTGTGCCAGTTATTAGCGGAGTACCTCAAGGCACGGTATTAGGCCCACTGTTGTTCCTCATTTTTATAAATGACCTTCCAGACAGCGTACATTCAAGAGTTCGCCTCTTTGCTGACGACTGTATCTTGTACAGACCAATCAGAACAAGACAAGACAGTGTTGACCTCCAAGATGACCTAGATCGACTCGCCGAATGGGAAAGTATATGGGGCATGGATTTCCACCAGACAAATGCAGCACCCTCAGAGTCTCTAGATCAAGATCACCGGTAGCCTCTAACTACACACTGAAGGGTCACGTCCTAGAGACCACGGATTCGGCAAAGTACCTCGGGGTGGAGCTACAAAAAAACATGAATTGGAACTTCCATATCGACAAAACAGTCAAGAAGGCGAACAGTACACTAGGATTCTTGAGAAGGAACCTGAGGATTTCCAACGAACAAACAAAGTCCTCGGCATACTTCTCACTAGTAAGACCCACCCTAGAGTACTGTTCTACTATTTGGAGCCCTCACACCCAAGAGCACATCAAGAAGGTAGAGATGGTTCAGCGTCGGGCAGCACGGTATATCACTAACCGCTACAGGAACACTAGCAGTGTCACATCTATGTTGGAGCACCTATAGAATGGGAGACTCTGGAGTCGAGGCGAACTAAGAGCCAACTCACCTTGCTCTTTAAGATTATTCACGGGCTAGTGGACATACCAGCATCCGAGTTCCTGACACCTGCATCATCTCGCACCAGGTCCAATCACTCTTTGAAATTTAGACAGTTATCTTCTTCCAGCGACTATCTCAAATTTAGTTTTTTCCCAAGAACAGTTTGTCGTTGGAATAGTCTACCAGCCACTGTGGCTGAGGCTCCTGATTTGATATCTTACAAACAGGAGCTTTCCAAACTTTCATTCTAAACCCTGTCCCAGTTGATTGTTTGTTAGGTTCTAGTGATTCTCAGTGCTATGCTGGTTGGGTGAATTCCCACGGGCCGCTACGGTAGCCAGACAGGATTGATGATGAAGGCCTATCACGCAATTAGCGACTAAGAATATCTTCCTTCTACCTTTCCTATCCATTTTTACTCATTTTTTCTTCTCACTTTAATTCATTGTTAAGTATATTTAATATTAATTAATGCGCAACCAATCCGCGTTGTAATCGTCAATTGTGACGGAAACGTGTACCATACAGATACAGATACAGATATGGGGGCCGAGTTGACCATTTATTTTACAGTGGGGCTGAGTTGACTATTTTTTGGGGGCCGTCTTGACCAAATAGGGTCCCAGTTGACCAGTGGCCGATCTGACTAGGGGCCGAGTTGACTGTAATTCATGTCTACATTAGCTTGTGACAACCACAAATAGTGTTATTGTTTTATTTCAGGGTGCTTTTTATCAGGTTATAAAGTTGTCAGATTACCGACACGAAATGCTACCGATGATGACGACGATGCTGGTATACAAAAATATTCGAAAATGATTTGACTAATCTTTGTCCTTTACATGATCTCGAATTCGTTTTAAAACAATGATCACATTTGGATTGTTTAGTTTTTACCATTACTCTTCATTCACATCCAAACAAATTCGTCGTTCTAGATAATAACATGTTATATATATTCTTCTTATCCTGTTGATGTTAATGCAGATCTGATTTCTTCATGGTATATGTTTAGTCAGTGGTTTGTATTTTGCGATGCACAAATCTAAGCTGACACAGCTCTGTAATTCAGTTGCACAGTATCAATATCATGAGTCTATGCACTGCAGGTCTTGGCAATGTCAGAAATTGAATATTGTTAATGTAAATTGCAAGGTCATGCCTATGGGTGTTTGCCAGACAGACTCATGCTGTTGACAATCACTGTCCCATCAAATCTGAAATGTCACCAAATTTAAAGTAGTATAGTGGAGCTCTCCGGCCGTCTAGACCTTTGACCTCTGTGCCTGTGTTGATATTGGATACCCGGTGGCCCAGTTAGCTCAATTGGTAGTGCACTTGCCCTGTTAGCGAGGGGTCGTGGGTTTGTGTCCCATACCAGCCACACTTTTCCCCCTTGGTTTACTTCATTGGCGATGAGGATAATTCGGTGAATGCGAGATAGCCGCACCAGGGGTCTTAAAAAGTAAAAGGTATATACATTTATAGAAGAAAGAGGATTTAAAATCCAGAGACACTCACTTGTAGCAAATTGGAGAATAATGTTTGTTAGCAAATTATTTTGCACTCCCTGTTTGCATATTTGCACACCCAGTTCTTGAATTTCTGTCAATACACTGGGGAGGAGTGTGGTGATATTGGGTACTCGATGGCACTGTTAGTTTAGTTGGTAGAGCACTCACCCTATCCTGTCTTACCTGACAGCAAGTTTATATGGCAAAAAGCTAGTGTTCAGGTTTCACAAGGAAAGGTTTGCAGGTTTCAATCCCAGTTAACATGGTTAAGTGTTCTGATTTTTCGCTAAGTCCAAAACAAATGAAATTGGCCGAAATACAATTTTTTCTCTGCACCCACACAAATATAAAAAAAAAATGTACATGTATGCATGTTTTAAGTGTTTTAGATGCCATTGTAGAAGGTGTAGTGGTAGTTCATATTTTTGGTGGAAAAATCATATAATTGCTTCTTCTAAACATTTTGCAGATTTTCAAGAAACTTAAAGGGAATGTAGCGACACAGCAAAACCATCTTTATTATTGAGAGTTTTGAAAAAATTGAATAAGGGTGAAATATTCACCAAAAAGCGGATGATAAGCAAACACGATATGATCATCAAATTTTTCATAGCTCTCAATAATAAAGATGGTTTGCTTTCTGCATTTTTGGAAGTGGGGCCAGGGGCCTTTTGAATTGGGAAAAAATGCGTGTGGAATCTAGAAATTGGGGAAATCAATAATCCTACTATATTACATAGTAAGGCACTAAAAATGTTTGGAATAATTTCAAAATCAAGCTCTTATACAAGTCTGCAACAAATACATCGTCAAATAGGGCTATATTTAATACATAAAACAAAAAAATAACATAATAATACAGTGCCCCAGATAAGCTACGTATCTGCGTATTTCACTCAATTAAAATTGCCAAATACCCAATTAATTTCCCTGACGTGCGTACCAGATACACAAACAATTTCCTTTTCATTCAAACATTTTCATTTTCGAGCGTATCGACAAATGAATGATGGATTGATGTTTTCGTGCGTATTCCATAATTTACAAAAAGCAGATTTTACATCCGGTGTTTATCTTGACCAGGACGTTACATGTACATAATTATCGATAAAGAGGAGCAGTAAAAGAGACCGTTATATAGTTGAATATGAACGCTATACAAGTCTATACTATTGTGTAGTTGTCTGGGCGCTTTCTTGTTTACTTTTGAAAGCGTGTGCAAACGATCAAAATCGTTGACAAACCACTGCCATGAATAACAAGTCATTAAAGCTCACATAAAGATGGGTAAGTTACCTTGCTTGTTTTGCATTTGATCCCCAAATCACTCTTTTAGTTTTAAAAATTTGAAATTCACTCAATTAATTCTAATTTCATGAGTGAAATACCCAATAGGTCCAAAAGTTATCTGGGGCACTGATAATAAAACAACATAATAATAAAATAAAAAACACGTTTTTTTCCGTTGTTTTTTTGGGAAAATAGTTTGCTTTTTTTGGGAAAATATGAAGATATTATGGATTGGGCCTAGAAAAATCCCTGACATATCTAGTTTTTTCTTCAGGATCTTGACTTGTGTTACTGTAGAGTGAGATTAGATATATCTAATCAATTTTTAACAATAGAGCACTTCATGTTTGGGCCTCTTGTTCATTTTAAATAAACTAATTACTTAAATTATCAGTAGTACACACTTCAGTTTGCAATATAACTTCTGATTGATAAGTCGTTCTCAACAGGTTTACAATAAGGCCAAAACAAAATAATGTGTGTGATTCAGGTAACAGTGGCCAAAAAAATAGGGTAGGTAGGTAGGTTTTTTCTTTTGTCAATAATAAATTCACTTCTGATAATGAATTTAATATGTTAAATTAATATACCTTATGTTCGATTTTTTTGCATTTTTTTTTTTTTTAGCTCTACTGTCCGTCTGTCCGTAAACTTTTATTTGTAGCGACAACTCCTCTGAAACTACTGGATGGATATTCATGAAACTTTACAGAAATGTTGCCCATAAAGTCTAGTTGATCCTAGCAAAAAATCATGTTGATGTGAAATCCAAGATGGCCGCCAAAGCTAAAAATAGAGTTTTAAATAAAATTCAAGTTTGTAGCGACTACTACTTGAAAACTATAAGTGATATTGATATGGGACTTTTTCTAAAATGATCAGCATGACATGATGTTGATCCTTGTCAAAAATCGTTTTGATTCAACATTAAACATGGCTGCCAGCGGCCATCTTTGGTTACATAGAGTTATATAGTAAAAATTTGTAGCGACTACTCCTCTGAAACTACTTGACGGATTTTCATGAAACTTTACAGGAATGTTGCTCTTGATGTCTAATTGATCCTAGCAAAATTTCAGATCTGCCAGAAATTCAAGATGGCCATCACAGCTAAAAATAGATTTTTAAAAAATAAGTTTGTAGCGACTACTTCTTGAAAACTATAAGTGATATTGATATGGGACTTTTTCTAAAATGATCAGCATGACATGATGTTGATCCTTGTGGAAAATTATTTTGATTCGACGTTAAACATGGCTGCCAGTGGCCATCTTTGGTTACATAGAGTTATATAGTAAAAACTTGTAGCGACTACTCCTCTGAAACTACTTGACGGATGTTCATGAAACTTCACAGGAATGTTGCTCTTGATGTCTAGTTGATCCTAGAAAAATTTCAGGTCGGCCGGAAATTCAAGATGGCCGCCACAGCTAAAAATAGATTTAAAATAAATAAGTTTGTAGCGACTACTTCTTCAAAACTAAAAGAGATATTGATATGGGACTTTTTCTAAAATGATCAGTATGACATGATGTTGGTCCTTTTCGAAAATCGTTTTGATTTGACGTTAAACATGGCTACCAGTGGCCATCTTTGTTTACATAGAGTTATATAATGAAAACTTGTAGCGAATACTCCTCTGAAACTACTTGACGGATTTTCATGAAACTTCACAGGAATGTTGCTCTTAATGTCTAATTGATCCTAGCAAAATTTCAGGTCGGCCGGAAATTCAAGATGGCGGCCACGGTTAAAAATAGATTTTCAAAAAACAAGTCTGTAGCGACTACTTCCTGAAATCAAAATCAATCGGTAGAGCTTCAAGGTCATTGACCTCTTGTTTTTAAATATATATTTTTTAATTTTTGCTTAAAAAGTTTTAGGGTCGGCCCCTTAAAATAGGATCGGTCGGGTTACCTGAACCACACATATTCTTTTATGTGGCCTAAACTGCAGAATCTTAAATGTGTTACATGTGTGTTAATGGATTATGTTCAGGTAGATAAAAATGAAATTATTAATATTTGTTTTTTCTGTTTTCAGTGACATACACAATAATGTAAAAAAAATGTACTGAGGAAGGGTTATAAAAAAATTGAGGAGGGTTATTACCAAACTTGCATAATTGTTTGAATCAATGGATACAAGAGAGGATGGTGTGAATATACGGACAAATGTACGCACTGACCGATATGTGGAATCGAGGGAACAAAACAAAAATGGGGAACATTTCCACCATGAAGAGCATCATATCAACCAGAAGGTAATGATTATTGATTAAAAGCGATAGTCTAGTCATGTTGTGAACTTGTGATTATTGATTAGGAATTCTAGATAATCTAGTCTTGTTTTTTTGTCTTGCTTTTTTTTGACAAAAACAAAGTGTTGTTTTCACCACCTGAGCATCATTTGTGGCATCAGGTTAATTTTTCTGTTTACTTCAGCTTCTAAACAAGCTCTGTATACATGCCAGGTACATAGCAAAGAATGCAAATGTTTACATGTGTGCTTTCAGCATAATGTTGCATTTTAGTAGGTACCGGTGTAATCAGACCAGAAAAATTACACATAAATATTTAAGCACTCAGCGGGATTGAACTCAGGACCCCTTGCATGTGAAGAGGACGCTCTACCGATATCGCCATAAAAGCTCTGCGGCGAAACAATAGTAACGCGCTTATAAACCTATATATTTACATACCCACCAACTGAGTCCTATAACATACCTCCAACCTTTCTATTTTTGATATATTTGAAACCTTCAAACACTTATAGACAACAACATACATGTATACAATGATGTAGGCATCTGGGCAGAACCTCATACAATGCCTTCCCCGATTCTCCAGCAATGTAATCGGACCGAAACAATTACACATAAATATTTAGGCACTCAGCAGGTTTGAACTCAGGACTCCTTGCATGTGAAGCGGATGCTCTACCGATATCGCCATAAAAGCCAACTCTGTGGCGAGACAGTAGTAACGCACTTATAAACCTATCTGTTTCCATACCCACCAACTGAGTCCTATTACAAAGATGATATAGGGTTAACCAGTGTTGACATTTTTAAGACATTAAATATACAGTTTGCGACCATTAAACGACTGATACACCTTCGCAAAAGTCAAAATTTCAATACTGGTTAGGCCAACAAAAAAAAATACCTGTGTTTCCGGTGGCCCGACCAACCCTATTTTTAAGGGGCCGACCCTAAAACTTTTTACGAAAAAAATAAACATGATAAATGTTTTTTAAAAAAATTATTTTTTAATTTTTTATTTGTTCTGAACAATGATTTATCACAATATATCGAGGTAAACTGACATTACAGAGAAATTTTCAGTTGTATCATCAACTTGTATGGGTTTTATGAGATAAATACATGTAGAATCTCAAAATATCTTGCTCCAAAAAAAAATAAAAATGAAAAAATAAAAAATAAAATGCCTACCTACCGACCCTAATTTTTTAGAGCATGCAATAGGAAACACACTTTTTTTTGTTGGCCTTAACTCATTTCATTGTTTTTGATTGTTTTATTCCCAAACATGTAATGATGTCACATTGTGATGATTGAACATCATATGAATGGATTTGCGATGGGTTGTGCACTATTTAATAGTCGCAAATATCTGAACCTCAACCAGTCGGGTTTTTGGCAAGTGTGATAGAGTAAAATTTAAACCAGCCTTAAATAAACATTCAGTATAAGGGTTTTATGTTTATATTTTCCTGTCATTGTCCTGAAAACTGTTTCAGGTACTTACTAGTATTCAGTTCTTATTTGCTCTGAATGTGTTTATTATCAGTCTAGATGTCAGGTTTGGTTCTTGTCGATTATAAAAAAATGGCAGGGATACAATATAATTTGTTTTCGATCATTGCAAATAAAATCTTTTAAGATATTCATTTTGTGACTGACATGTAAATACTGGTTGAGTGCCATCATGGACAGTTTTAAAGGAAACAAATGGCAGGATTATGGGCCTTTATATCTTTAAAGGGACACACAGCAATCTTGAAGTTTTTGGAATGGGTGTCTCAAGTTATATATCCAGTATCAGTTTTTCTTTTACCCTGGTTACATTTAAATAAATCAAATTTTAAGTATTCATGATTTCGTCTTATTATAGTATAAGTTTTAATATATAATTGGTGCAATAATATCAAAAAATAATAATATGCAAAAACAAATTGCTTAATACTATTCTTATAATTAATATTAATGATTGAACAAATGCAAGTTATGCAGAAAAACTTGCGGGACGCCGTGAGTTTTTAAAAAATAAAGATTGCCATGTGTCCCTTTAAAGCATGGTTATCAAAAAATCCTTAGTCAAATAAAATAAATAATTTCAGTATCTTTGCTCCTGCCAATACCAAACTTATTACCTTAAAAATACGTGCAGGTAGGGCACTTATATTGATTGCTCTGCAATAGTCCTCAATCTTGTTATATTTGGTTCTTTTTGTCGCAGTGTATCAGTGTCCCATGGACCGATTTTTCTAGTCTACGGAAGTGCCTTTAAACATTCTGCATTTTTAGCTTGCCTGAGTCACCAGTGACTCAAGAAGGTGACTAAAACTGTCGTTAGTTCCAAGATATTCTAAAACTAGACATGTACATTTATTTAAAACTAGATAAATAATTGACAGGTACATTTACTTAAATAATTGACATATACATTTACTTCATCTTTTTTTCCCTTCCAGGTATCGAATCATAACAAGATTATTACATCTTTCATAGCAGGAGGGATAGCAGGGGCCATAGCTAAAACAACTATTGCCCCATTAGACAGAACAAAAATTAATTTCCAAAGTAAGTACACAAGTAGATCCAGAAATGGAGGGGTGAATGCGAAACTATGGTAACTATATGTAGATAAGGAACAAGATACCGTAGTTTCGTGGGAGTGCTCAAAATGTGTACGTTATATACCTTAGTTGCCCTAATAAGAGCACCTCCCATAATAGTTACCATAGGCTTATGCTTTTCTAACAAGTTTGTTCAAATTGTGGCCCTGGGGTTAAATTTGGGCCCGTCCCAGATGTCATGTGTTTTACATAGACTTTTATAGGGAAAACCTTGAAACTTAAAATCTCTTCTTCTCTAAAACTACAAGTGCCAGAGGTTTAATATTTTTCATTTACCGTAAGCTTCTGGTCCTCTACCAATTTGTTGAAATGGTGACCCTTGGGTCAAATTTGGCCCCGCCTTAGGGGTCACATGTTTTTCCTAGATTTATATATATCATGTATATGGGAAAAAACATTAAAAATCTTTTTCTCTGAAACTAGTATACAAGGGCCAAAGGTGTAATATTTTGTATTTACCATAAGCTTATGGTCCTCTACGAAATGTGTTCAAATGGTAACCCTTGGGTCAAATTTAGGGCCGCCCCAGGGGTCACATGTTTTACATATAGGAAAAAATAAAAAAATCTTCTCTGAAACTTCAAGTATCAAAGGTTAAATATTTTGTATTTACCATAAGCTTATGGTCCTCTTCAAAGTTTATTCAAATGGTGACCCTAGGGTCAAATGTGTACATCAAGTCAGTGCTCAAAGAAAATTATTTTAAGAGACAGGCCCAGGGCTTGTTGCTTCTGAAAATGGACAGGCCCCGATTTGAAATGGACAGGCCCTGATTTGAAATGGACAGGCCCTGATTTAAAATGGAAAGGTCCAATATTTTTTTATTATTGGAAATGTGTCTTTATTCACTTTTATAGCACACATTTGTTACGTATGTATTAATCAAGCTCAGAACCTCCTCTGACTAGATTTTTCTTTTTGCTACCACTTTATGCTCCCTGGTCAGCGGACTTATTTACCATTTCGTTTAAAATATGTTAGAATAGAATATTACATAGTAATTTATAACCAATGCAAGGGAGAGTACTAGCACTTTTGCCAAACGATAATAATCAGAGCCGACTTGGTGAAACTGGAGCTAAACTTGGAGTCACATTTTTAATCAGGTTTTATGAGACTATCAGAGCCTCCTCTGGCTATATTTTTTCTTTTTGTCACCACTTTCTCCAAGTAAAGAATTAGGAGCCTAGACTAGAATTCATTTAAAAGTAGGATTCCAGGAAGTCCTTACACCTTAAATAATGAATAGAAATATACTTTATATCTGTATTTATACATATACAGTATATATATTTTTCTTTCCACCAACATGTATTTGTAAAGGACAGTTTTTCTTATTTGATTATGTATAAAAAAAAATATATATATATATCCGAAATTATGTACCATCCGAACTACTATGACACCGCACTTTTACGGCCCGAACATTTCACAAACATTCAATCGAAATACCATCAATAAAGATTTTTTTTCATGCATTAGTGTGTTTTTAATGACAAAAACGGTATTTCTTATCACAAAGGAAAGAAAACACAACCCTAATAGCAGAATAATGAGTTTTATGTCAACAATTGTCGACCTCAAAGTTGTGACAACCTGCCGACACGAAGCCAGGCAAAATGTTCGAACTTCTTATTGTTTCAATGTGTGTATAACACATTTTAATTACTTTATTGCAAGTGTTTTCACAGTTCACAATACACATGGGTGTATTTTGTCTTGAGGAACTTGAGCTTGAGATCCAGTACAACTTGGGAGATTTTTTTATTTTTTTTAATTTTTTTTAAGACAGGCCCGACGGGCTCCTCGTCAGCAAAATGAGACAGGCCCGGAATGGATTTCGAGGAGCCCCGGGCGTCTGGCTATCCTATTTCTTGAGCACTGCAAGTAGAGCTATACAGGCCCTCTTGGGCCTCTTGTTTTTACCTTTTATAAGAGAGCCTAATTGGCAGTTTGCATAGCGCTCGTGCGCTACTATTAGGGGTAATTAATACGGTACTTTTCTTACAGATTCTGATCAAAGTTGTTTTGTTGTGATTGCTTATTCTCCAAAATAAGAGAATTTTCTTTTATTTGGTTCTAAGCAGTTTTCAGCTTCCTGCCAATGTTCCTGAAAGGCCAATCTTCATGACATGCCAATGTTCCTCACATGTCATTCTTCATGACATGCCGATGTTCATGTCGTGCCAATCTTCATGACATGCCAATCTTTATGAAATGCCATTCTTCATGACATGCCAATCTTCATGACATGCCAGTGTTCTTCACATGCCAATCTTCATGAAATGCCATTCTTCATGACATGCCAATATTCATGACATGCCAGTGTTCTTGACATGCCAATCTTCATGAAATGCCATTCTTCATGACATGCCAATGTTCTTGACATGTCTATCTTCATGACATGCCAATCTTCATGACTTGCCAATCTTCTTGACATGTCTATCTTCTTGAGGGCTGGCGTGGCGCAGTCGGTAGCGCGGCGGATTTATAACCAGTGGCCCCGGGTTCAATCCTCCGTGGTGCAACTGTGTTTCGTCGGTGTGTTCTTGTGCAAGACACTTTCCCTTAGCCTCGTTCGTCGGATGGGGATGTAAACCGGGCGGTCCCGTGTATCGGTCTATCCTCCGAGCACGTTATAGAACCATAGGAATCTATACGATAATAGGATTAGGGCACGGTTCCCGGATTCCTTTGTATCCTTCCCCTCTCTCTGGGGCGGCTCTAAATAACCTATACTGTGTTGATGAGCCGTTAAACAACATTCAATTCAACTTTCTTCTTGACATGCCAATCTTCATGACTTGCCATTCTTCATGACTTGCCAATCTTCAAGACATGCCAATCTTCATGACATGCCAATCTTCATGACATGCCAATTATCATGACATGCCAATCTTCAAAACATGCCAATCTTCATGACATGCCAATCTTCATGACATGCCAATGTTCATGACGTGCCAATCTTCAAGACATGCCAATGTTCCTGACACGGTGTGTTCTTGATGAGACTTCGAGGAAGGCCATCAGCAGCCATCTTTGATTTTTATGTAGAAAAATTGTGATCTTAATGATCCTACCATTTTTCCGAAATTAATGTTGAGGATACTCCAAAGATGACAGCTTGAATTGAAAAATCGTGTGATCACTGTGTTTCTCTCCTAAATGTTGCTTATTATAAAATATCACTGAAGCTCTGTGAGACACTGAAAATTACCACCAGGCCATCATTGTTTGCATATCCTTAAAGGGTAATGTTGTCACATATGGCTTATTTATGTTTATGTTGTATACTTGAAAGAATCAATAGTTTTGTGAGATATTTATAAGTGCATTTTGTAGAAATTGAAGAGGACATTTGCCTCTTTCCAGTTATTCCAGTCTGCGTTGTTAATGTGTGGGCTGTTTGTAGATAAAAAAAAAAGGTATATAGCTTATCATGTTCTTAAATTTGCATTTTTTCAGCTTCACATATGAAGTTTTCATTCCGGAAGGCGATCCAGTTTCTTGTGAAGACGTACAAAAAGGAGGGCACATTGGCATTATGGCGTGGAAACTCTGCCACAATGGTCCGAGTGGTGCCATATGCTGCTATACAATACACTGCCCATGAACAATATAAATTACTGCTAAATCGTAAACGGCGGAAAAAGTAAGCTGGTTATGTAATAGAGTATGGTCTCATCGAGTTGGTTGATTTAAACATCGAAAGATTATGCCCATCGAGGTTTTAAATCAACCAATGAGATGAGACCATACTATTTAAAAATTATTGTTTTGTAGCATGTACATTTCATTTCTGCCATTCTCTAACTTCTGATAAATGGTAATAAGAGTACACCAGTCATTCTGACAGGTGTTATTTTCAAATAATTTATTTACAACTGTGCAAATACAAGGGCAATGTCAGCGACCATGATGGAAATACTAGACGAAACTTATAAGTACCCTGATTTTAAAAGTCTGATACAATTTTTTTTAGATCACCTCAGCCGAAGGCTCAATGTGATCTATTTTGATCACCCGTCGTCCGTCCGTCGTCAGCGTTAACTTTTCTTCAAACGACTTTTTCTCAGAAACCGCCTTTCCGATTTTGACCAAACTTCACATGGATGATCCTTAGTTGAATGCTTTATAGATTTGTTAAAATTAGGTCAACGCGACATCCAAGATGGCCGCTATTATCATATATGGTCGAAACCTTAAAAAATCTTCTTCTCAAGAACAGCTGGACAGATTTCAATAGTTTTCTTTTAAGATGATCGCCAAAGCTTAAACTATCAAGTTTGTTCAAATGAAGTCTCTGGGGTCAAAAATGGCCGTGGTCCGGGGGTCGAAAGTTTGTATATTGAGATTTTGCATGTTTTTCATAGACTTATATAGGAAAAAACTTTAAAAAATCTTCTTCTCTGAAACCACAAGGCACAGAGCTTTCATGTATTACATGTAGCATCAGCTTATTGTCCTCTACTAAGTTTGTTCAAATGGTGACCTTGGGGTCTAATTTGGCCCCGTCCCCTGGGGTCACAGTTTTACAAAGACTTATATTGGAATAAAATTAAAAAATCTTCTCTGAAATTGCAAGAGCCAGATGTTGAATATTTTGCATTTGCTATAAGCTTATGGTCCTCTACCAAGTTTGTTCAAATGGTGACCCTGATGTCAAATTTGTCCCCGCCCCGTGGGTCACAGTTTTACATAGACTTATATAGGATTTTATTTTAAAACGAATCTTCTCTGTAACTACAGGAGCCAGAGGTTTAATATTTTGCATTTACTGTAAGATTATGGTCTTTTACCAAGTTTGTTCAAATAGTGACACAGGGGTCACATTTGGCCCTGCCCCGAGGTCACAGTTTACATAGGCTTGTATAGGGAAAAACTTTAAAAAAATCTTCTTCTCTGGAACTGCAAGAGGTTTAATATTTTGCATTTGCTATAAGCTTATGGTCCTCTACCAAGTTTGTTCAAATAGTGGCCCTGGACACCATAACATTTCGACCATAACATTTCGAAGAAGTTCGATAATGTGCCAGTCATCAGGTGATCGATTTAGGGCCATCTTGGCCCTCTTGTTTCCATCATAATTTCATGATAATTTGCTCAAATTTTGAACTCATTACTGTATTCTGATTATCAAATTGATTATTTATTTTCAGTTTATTTGATGAATCAGTTAAAATATTTTGATGAATTTTCATAGTTTTTTAGCTCAACTGATCAGAGATCAGCGGAGCTTATGCCGTGGTGCGTCGTCCGTCCGTCTGTCCGTCTGTCTGTCTGTCCGTTAACTTTTATTTGTAGCGACTACTCCTCTGAAACTACTGGATGGATATTCATGAAGCTTTACAGAAATGTTGCCCATGAAGTCTAGTTGATCCTAGCAAAAATTCATGTTGATGTGAAATCCAAGATGGCCACCAAAGCTTAAAATAGAATTTTAAAATACAAGTTTGTAGCGACTACTTCTGGAAAACTATAAGTGATATTGATATGGGACTTTTTCTGAAATGATCAGCATGACATGATGTTGGTTCATGTCAAAAATCATTTTGATTCGACGTTAAACATGGCTGCCAGTGGCCATCTTTGTTTACATAGAGTTATATAGCAAAAACTTGTAGCAACTACTCCTCTGAAACTACTTGGCGGATTTTCATGAAACTTTACAGGAATGTTCCTCTTGATGTCTAATTGATCCTAGCAAAATTTCAGGCTGGCCGGAAATTCAAGATGGCCGCCATGGCTAAAAATAGATTTTTTAAAAATAAGTTTGTAGCGACTACTTCTTGAAAACTATAAGTGATATTGATATGGGACTTTTTCTAAAATGATCAGCATGACATGATGTTGATCCTAGTCAAACATTATTTTGATTCGACGTTAAACATGGCTGCCAGTGGCCATCTTTGTTTACATAGAGTTATATAGCAAAAACTTGTAGCGACTACTCCTCTGAAACTACTTGGCGGATTTTCATGAAACTTAACAGGAATGTTCCTCTTGATGTCTAATTGATCCTAGCAAAATTTCAGGCTGGCCGGAAATTCAAGATGGCCGCCACGGCTAAAAATTGATTTTTTAAAAATAAGTTTGTAGCGACTACTTATTGAAAACTATAAGTGATATTGATATGGGACTTTTTCTAAAATGATCAGCATGACATGATGTTGATCCTAGTCAAACATTATTTTGATTCGACGTTAAACATGGCTGCCAGTGGCCATCTTTGTTTACATAGAGTTATATAGTAAAAACTTTTAGCGACTACTCCTCTGAAACTACTTTACAGATGTTCATGAAACTTCACAGGAATGTTGCTCTTGATGTCTAGTTGATCCTAGCAAAATCTAAGGCTGGCCAGAAATTCAAGATGGCCGCCACGGCTAAAATTAGATTTAAAATAAATAATTTTTTAGCGACTACTTCTTGAAAACTGTAAGTGATATTGATATGGGACGTTTTCTAAAATGATCAGCATGACATGATGTTGATCCTTGTCGAAATTTATTTTGATGCGACTTTAAACATAGCCACTAGCGGCCATCTGTGTTTACATTTTTATGAAACTTCACAGGAATGTTTCTCTTGATGTCTAAGTAATCCCAGATTTTTTTTAGGTCGGCCGGAAAGTCAAGATGGCCGCCATGGCTAAAAACAGATTTTAAAAAAAAGTTTGTAGCGACTACTTCTATAAAACTGTAAGTGATATTGATATGAGACTTTTTCTAAAATGATTAGCATGACATGATGTTGATCCTTGTCGAAAATTATTTTGATTCGATATTTAACATGGGCGCCAGTGGCCATCTTTGTTTACATAGAGTTTGTAAAGTAAAAATTTGTAGCGGCTACTCCACTGAAACTTCTTGACGGATTTTCATGAAACTTCACAGGAATTATGCTCTTGATGTCTAGTTGGTCCTAGCACAATTTCAGGTCCCATGGAAATTCAAGATGGCCACCACGGCTAAACATAGATTTTTAAAAACAAGTTTGTAGCGACTACTTCTTGAAAACTGTAAGTGATGTTGATATGGGACTTTTTCTGAAATGACAAGATGTTGAACCTTGTCGAAAAATTATTTTGATTCAACATTAAACATGGCTGCCATTGGCATATTTTTATGAAACTTCACAGGAATGCTGATCTAGCTATCAAAATCTATAAGTAGAGCTTCAAGGTCATGTTTTTGTCAAAATTGTACATTCAGTGTAAAAGATATGATAATAAAATTTAACTGGGGTAGTTTCATTTGTCTTGTAGAGAATGTTTTGAATGCGTTGATATGGGAGTGTGTAGAATTAAAGTGGTGTATTTAATTCACTTGGTAAAACATCCTTGAATCGTTTGTTGAAGTTAAAGGGGTTGATGCACTGAAAGAATTGTCAAAATGACACGAAAAATAAACGAGGTATGACCTATTGAAAATTTGCAAATGAAGATGGCCATCTTTGAACGATGACGTCATCGCGCCTTTTTACCATACATGGCATACTGATTAAATGTCTTTTAAAGCAAAGAATATCAGCGGAAATGAAAAATAAGCATACCATTTTGTACATTTTACATCTGTATATTTATTTTTAATCAATTTGCAGTGATTTTCTTAGCTTTATAATATATTTTGTCAATATGTCATACATAGTAAAAAGGCGCGATGACGTCATCGTTCCAAGATGGCTGCCTCCATTTATGTTCTTTGCAAATTTTCCATAGGTCATGTCTCATTTATTTTTCATGGCATTTGGATAATTCTTCCAGCTATTTTTAAGGTTGTCGGAGCCCTTTT
The DNA here is from genome assembly GCA_037043455.1 of Cyrtodaria siliqua. NCBI lineage: Eukaryota > Metazoa > Mollusca > Bivalvia > Adapedonta > Hiatellidae > Cyrtodaria > Cyrtodaria siliqua. Next base: position 4,529 of record JAWPHD010021407.1, on the reverse strand, counting down.
AAATAAATCTTGTTCGAAAATAATGCATCAACCCCTTTAAAGAAAATTTGAATCCATAAAGCGACTGTTAACTATATTTTCTGATTGTTTATTCTAGAAGGCTTTTATGAGTTTCAAAGCGCATCCATGGTATAGATGCTGCGTCTAAAACTTTCTCACCTCTCATCGCTGCGGTTTCGAATCCCACTGGGAGCTCGACTTGTCAAGTCAATTCTTACGAATGGCGGGAGGTATACAATACTGGTTCTAACCAGGAAAAAAAGTGGTTTGTTCTGCCTCTACCACAAACAAACTGACTGTCATGTATGGCCTAACATGTGCTAAAATGACGTAAAATACCATTCAAACAAACAAACAAACAAAACAAATTATAAGTTTCAAATTTATTTATTCAACTATCTACCTATATCATGCTTTTTGATCAATGTCATTGCTGTGAAATGTTGTTTAATTGTAACATATAACATTTCAGAAACCTGCCCCCAGGACGGCGAGCATTGGCGGGGTCCTTGGCTGGTATAACAGCTACCTCACTCACCTATCCACTGGATTTTGCCAGGGCTAGGATGGCTGTCACGGCCAAGGACAGGTAAGTGTGACAAGACATTAACACGTGTAAATATACGGGATGCATTTTTAGCTCACATGAGCCGAAGGATCACTCTTCATCCATCGTCCCTCCGTCCGGCGTCCGGCGGTAACTTTTGCTTTAAACAATTTCTCCTCTTGGCCAATGTTCAGACTTTCTTCTTGGTTGTTTATATTAATTATACCACTGCTTTCACAAGTCGATTCTTACGGGACGTGTATAGTACTGGTTCTACCCAGGAAAAGTGGGTGGTCTGCCTCCACCACGAAAAATCGACAGTCATATATAACCTTACATGTGTTGAAAATGACGTAAAACACCATACAAACAAAGTGAACTGGGGTCTATATAGGAATGGCGCTGTCCGTAACGTCCCGTTGCGTAACACGTTTTTAGCTCAACTGATCAGAGATCAGCGGAGCTTATGCCGTGGTGCGGCGTCCGTCGTCCGTCTGTCCGTCTGTCTGTCCGTCTGTCCGTAAACTTTTATTTGTAGCGACTTCACAGCTGAAACTACTGGATGGATATTCATGAAACTTTACAGAAATGTTGCCCATAAAGTCTAGTTGATCCTAGCAAAAATTCATGTTGATGTGAAATCCAAGATGGCCGCCAAAGCTAAAAATAGAGTTTTAAAATACAAGTTTGTAGCGACTTCTTCTTGAAAACTGTAAGTGATATTGATATGGGACTTTTTCTAAAATGATCAGCATGACATGATGTTGATCCTAGTCAAAAATCGTTCTGATTCAACGTTAAACATGGCTGCCAGCGGCCATCTTTGTTTAATACATAGAGTTATATAGTAAAAACTTGTAGCGACTTCTTCTCTGAAACTACTTGGCGGATTGTCATGAAACTTTACAGGAATGTTGCTCTTGATGTCTAATTGATCCTAGAAAAATTTCAGGTCGGCCGGAAATTCAAGATGGCCGTCACAGCTAAAAATAGATTTTTAAAAAATAAGTTTGTAGCGACTACTTCTTGAAAACTATAAGTGATATTGATATGGGACTTTTTCTAAAATGATCAGCATTACATGATGTTGATCCTAGTCAAAAATCGTTTTGATTCAACATTAAACATGGCTGCCAGCGGCCATCTTTGTTTACATAGAGTTATATAGTAAAAACTTGTAGCGACTACTCCTCTGAAACTACTTGGCGGATTGTCATGAAACTTTATAGGAATGTTGCTCTTGATGTCTAATTGATCCTATCAAAATTTCAGGTCGGCCGGAAATTCAAGATGGCCGTCACAGCTAAAAATAGATTTTTAAAAAATAAGTTTGTAGCGACTACTTCTTGAAAACTATAAGTGATATTGATATGGGACTTTTTCTAAAATGATCAGCATGACATGATGTAGATCCTTGTGGAAAAATATTTTGATTCGACGTTAAACATGGCTGCCAGTGGCCATCTTTGGTTACATAGAGTTATATAGTAAAAACTTGTAGCGACTACTCCTCTGAAACTACTTGACGGATGTTCATGAAACTTCACAGGAATGTTGCTCTTGATGTCTAGTTGATCCTAGAAAAATTTCAGGTCGGCCGGAAATTCAAGATGGCCGCCACAGCTAAAAATAGATTTAAAATAAATAAGTTTGTAGCGACTGCTTCTTCAAAACAATAAGAGATATTGATATGGGACTTTTTCTAAAATGATCAGTATGACATGATGTTGGTCCTTGTCGAAAATCGTTTTGATTTGACCTTAAACATGGCTGCTTTGTTTACATAGAGTTATATAATGAAAACTTGTAGCGACTACTTCTTTGAAACTACTTGACGGATTTTCATGAAACTTCACAGGAATGTTGCTCTTAATGTCTTATTGATCTTAGCGAAATTTCAGGTCGGCCGGAAATTCAAGATGGCCGCCACGGTTAAAAATAGATTTTCAAAAAACAAGTCTGTAGCGACTACTTCCTGAAATCAAAATCAATCAGTAGAGCTTCAAGGTCATTGACCTCTTGTTATTACTTGTATTTCTCGAACAGTTTTGAATGGGTTGTTCCCAAATTTCATATACTCATAACAATTGAAGACCTTATGTGCCTATACATCACCCTTTTTAGCTCGACTATTTCGAAGAATAAGAGAGCTTATGTAATCACCCCGGGGTTGGCGTCGGCTTTGGCATCGGCAACCAACATCAAAGTTTGCGTGTAAGCTGTGTTTACAAGTCTATATCTCTTACATTTCTTATCCTAGCACAACCAAGTTTGGCCATGGGCTTCCTTATAGCATTATCTTAAGGGCTGCATAAGCAGTTTTGGTTCCTGTAACCCATGGGCTCCCATGGAACCCAAATTATGATAGCCCATAAAATGTGTCCCATTTCACATCAAATTTTGCATGTAAGCTGTACAATTCTTACCCTAGCACAATCATATTTGGCCATTAGCTTCCTTATTGCATTACCTTAAGGGCTGCTGAAGTAATTTATGTTTCTGTTCCTGTAACTCCTGGGCTCCCATGGAACCCAAATACTGATTGCCCTTAAAATGTGTATCACATCAATTTTGCTTGTAAGCTGTGTTTACAGGTCTATATCTCTTGCATTTCTTGTCCTAGCTGAACTAAATTTTGGAATTGGTTTCCTTATAGTATGTTGTAAAGGGTTGGGTAATTATTTTGTCTTCTGCAAATTCTGGGCTCCCATGGAACCCAAATAGTGATGGCCCATAAAATGTGCAATAAAGGCAGATCTAGGTTTGCATGTATATATCTATAAATTTGGTTTGGGATTTCTTATAGCATTATGCATCTTATTCATACTTCACACATATTGGGGCATGGGCTCACCCCCCCCCCCCCCCCCCCCCCTCACTTGATTTATTTATTTTTACGTTGTTTTAGTAAATTCTTACACATATATGTTGCCCCCTCCCCCACACACCCCATGCCGCCCCGCCTCTCACCACCACCCCCTACAAATGTTGCCCCCCCCCCCCCCCCCCCCCCTCCACACCGCACACTTGAAACACTTTTTTTTTTTTTTTTTACATATTTCTGTGTTGTTTTAGTCAATTCTTACACAATATGTCGCCACCCTCACCACCCCCCCCCACCCCATGCCGCCACCCACCCGCCTCTCCCCCCCCCCCCCCCCACTTGAAACAAATTTTTTTTTTTACGTTGTTTTAGTCAATTTTTACACATATATGCTCCCCCCCACCCTACCCCATGCCCCCCCTCCCCCCTCCCCCCTCCCCCCACTTGAAACAATTTTGTTTTTTTTACGTTTTAGTCAATTCTTACACATATATGTTGCCCCTTCCCCCCACACACCCATGCCCCCCCCGCCTCTCACCATGCCCCCCTACACATTGTTGCCCCCCCCCCCCCCCCCCCCCCCCCCCCACCACTCGAAACTCCATTTTTTTTTTTTACATATTTCTGTGTTGTTTTGGTCAATTCTTACACATAGCTATGTTGCAACCCCCTCCCCTCCCCCACCCCATCCCCACGCTCGAAATGGAATATTTTTATTTAATGTTTATTGTTTTTTTTAACATATATCTGTCTTGTTTTTTGTCAATTCTTACACATAGCTTCTTACACATATATGTTGCCCCCTGCACCCCATCCCCTGTCGATCATTAATCGATTAAACATGGCTGCTATAAAAGACAAGTGTAAGCCTTTTTCAGCCTACAATCAGATAATGAAGAAAAGAATCGCATTTCAGTCAGTTCTTGTCTTAAATGAAAGAACTGAATGAAACTGAATGAAACTGACCAACATATATTTTAATAAGTTGTGATACCCACTAGAAATATGTGATTACTTGCTTTCAAAATTATAACTCATTTTATATCTTGTATATTTTAGTACAAGAGAATGAAATAAGCCATAGTTTTCAACAACCGAGTAAAGTCAATTATAATCGATTAATCAGATCTAAGGCATAATTGAGCGATGATCGATCAA
>JAWPHD010021406.1:0-28352 GCA_037043455.1 Cyrtodaria siliqua | reverse complement strand
GAAACGTAGTTTTATGATATGCCTACATTTCCTGTATATTGCAATTCCGTGAGCGGTGCAATACCGCCGCGGCGAGCCGCGTATTGCACAAGACGGATATATGATGCGTGAGAAACTAGTTAGTTCATCGCGCACGAAGATGATCTAAATAATATAGTCAAATGTATTATGAGCACGACATAATGTATTATGTACATGTAGAGATCGAAAAAACAGACCTAACAATTTTTTTATTTAGAATATAAAGTATATATATGCTTGTAAAGCACTTATTTTACTTACTGCATGAGGTAAAAGCCGTTATTGTTGTTGTTTTGCCATACAACATTACTGAACTAATATAATAGCTAGTAACATTATCAATTTTCTGCGTTTTAATAGACATCCATGAAACATTTTGTCATTATTTTCAAATCCAGAGACCGATATATAACTCTATATAAATCTATAACACTATTGGCAGAAGAAGGTGTATAATTTAAAACAAAAACAAACAAAAAAATACTACAAAATATATATTGAAACAACGACAGTGTTTATTTCACCGAATTCATTTACATTCATATGCTAAACCTTTTCAGCGATCTTTTGAAAAAGACGGCTACATTATATTAGCGCCGTTCACGTAAGACGCATGCATCTAATTCAACAGCTAAACAAACACGATGTACAGATCTAAGACTATATACCTTTCTACAATTTATCATACACATACCCGAGGAATTGCTAAGATAACTGAACAAAAACTTCTATCTTACCTCATTTAATAATTTCTTCCTCAACGCCGGTCGAATCGGCGAATAAAACTTGCTCGGAGACGGCGGGGTTAGGCACTTCTCATTTTTGTAGGAAAATATTGTTGGTATCGCTGTTGGTTTTTAATATGCATGGCCGTATGTCCTTCAAATTCAATGAAAATGAAACCAAAGGATGGATTTCCCACGAATCCAACTCAAAGTGTTTACTACAAACTCGCGCGTCTTTCGAAGTTTCCCATTTTTTTGACGCGACGGGCGATTTTCGTCGACAGCGGTCCACCCACAATTCAAATCTTAACCTATCATTAACCTGATTAGGAAAACGAAAAAAACTGATGTTATTAGATTGTCCTTTTTTATGCACACTTTGACACCCAGCTACAGCACACGGCATTTTTAACACGTACCATAAAACTTAATCCTACATAGACAATACTATACAACTCAATGCGACACCGCTGATCGTTTGGTACCAATGACGTCACAGGATCACGTGACACTTACCTGTCTTCAAAAAGGGCGAAACTCAAGCATGTGCGCTATGAGATAAAATTGGCTACTGTGAGAAAACGGGACAACCAATAAGTGTAATATTTGAACAGATTGTATATTATATACATATATTTCAGAATATATGCTCAAAAAACACGCTAAATTTCACCTTTAAGTGTTAATTTCAGGTGAATTCAGGGACTTCTCCGTTAATTTCAGGATAAATTTGCATATATAGTAACTTCACTTATCAATTTTAGAAAAAATAGTCAATAGAAAGAAAAAAATGAAAAAGAAAAATATAAGAACGCTTTTAAATGCATGGGTTGACATTAGTTACTGTAAACAGTATCAAAGATAGAATTATGAAATGAATATTTTACTGCATTTTTTCTCAATTTTAAAAAAAACACGCTTGCGACGATATGGGTTATGTTCCTAAAATATATTTAAAAAATCCACATATATAAATGACATTGCTGATCCTTCAGTGTAAATCCACATAACAACGTCACTGTTACTTTCAGCGTAAATCTGCATGTTTAGTATCTTCACTGTCAATTTCCGGATAAATCCATACTTATAAATAATTTCACTGTCTCTTTTTGTGTAAATCCCACTAAATAAACAAATTCAACATCTCTTTTAGTATTAAGTCGCAGTGATAAACCATGTCACTGTCTCTTTCAGCGTAATTCCGTATGTACAAATGATTTCACCGTCACTGAATTTCAGTGTTATTCCACACATATTATTAATAACTTCACTGTCACTTTTTAGGTTAATCCACATGTACAAATAACTTCTACTTTTTATTTTCAGTTTTAAATCTATGTATTTAAATATATCAATATAACGTTAAGACCTGTTTAAGGAATTTTCACAGACATATTCTAAGTTAACTATTTGGGTTCCATTAATTACCGGTGGGGGTGTTCCTGGTGGTGTTCCTTGTTGAAACCAACACCATATGCCGCCTCACCATTCGATGGTAAACAATAAACATTTAAGGTACATATTAAGGCCTTAAATATTATCTTTCATGACTAAAGTTAAGTAAAAAATAGGTAACAAGTCGGATATCAAAATGAATTATTAATTTGATTTAAAACATTTTATTTCAAATATTTACATCAAAACATCACTCCAATGATCTGTCCAGTTAATGTCGCCATCGATCCACCTCTGTCAACATTCAGACATGCATGTTGATATGATATTGTGCTGGCTGAACTGGTGATCCTCTTACTAGACATATTTTTCTTGAAGTTGATGCTAGTACTGTCCGTATGAGGTATTGCTGATTCATGATTCATAAAAAAAATAAAAAAATATTGTACACCATCGTGTTATACTATTCTTGTTCATTTAAGTATTTCTGATTCTGTTGTTAATGTTGTAAAAAGTTATATGTGACTACTTGTTTCAATAAAATCCTCCCATATATATTGTGACTTCACTAACTATTTTCAGATAATTCCCAGCATCTCAGGACTCCAGGCTCTGAAAATAAAAATGACATACATGATATTTTGTTTCAACTTAAATAGGTAACAAGTTGTAGAATTGAAATATGTAAATGAATAGTGATTATAGAACTTTTTTTACATGTACGATAAATTAAAAATAATCGTTTTCTGCTAAATCAACACATTACCGGTATACATTATTTAGAGCCGCCCCACATCACATAGGAATTCGAGAACCTGTCTTACTCTTACTAATGTATATATTTCTATGGTTGTTTATCGTGCTCGGAGGATAGACTCCCCAGTTTCAATCCCAATCCAACAAAAGAGGCTGAGGAACAAACGAGGCTGAGGGAAGGTGTATTGCCCGAAAAAACAGACGAAACTCAGTGGTGCATGTGTGACTTGAACCGGAAGCTCCAGATAGCCATCGTCCACCGTGCTATTGCTGGGCCATGCCAGCACATTTTGTTAAGTCAGGGTCTTGGTTAAGTTTAATATTTTAGATGTAATACAAATTTAAGGACCTTTTTATTTTGTTTGTTTAATTTTACATACGTACTAAGCACAATATGACATTTTTATGTGTCGATGTGCTGTAAAACACCATTTTTATTTTTAGTATAAAAAGTCTGAGACTGGTGCACAATGCCACATATTTTGCAAAGAACATGCATTGATAAATTAGTTGCGCTTACCTACACACTGGCTTATACAAAGCTCATGATGTAGTTATACTGTGAGACTGGGAAACTTGACTTGAATCTGGCTCTGGTAATACTGCACACTGCCTCTAGCTAACTGAAAAAAAACAAGTCAAAAACCGTCATATATGATATTGTTTCATTTGTTTTTAATATTAATAACTCTGTCCAACTTTCTCAATGCTATCAATGTCAGCTTTCCATAATATTTTACTTAAAACACAACTAGAATTGAAAGTGGTGCTTTCCAGAAGATGATACTGTCCAAAATGTAAGTCACACACACAGTCACAGGTGGCATTCATGAACAAATAGTATTTTCAAGGCTTAATTTTCATCAATTATTAATCACTCATGTGTTCTAAAAAATGATCAGAATTAATATATATGAACCACCACCGTTTTACATGTTTCAACGTTAAACACCTGTCATACAGAAATTAAAAGTGTATTTACTTACATAGGCTACAGTACAGACAATGCCATGACCCATTTCAGGCATTTGCTGCCATGCTGGTGTGTTCCACTTTTCAATTTTAATTCTCGACATTGTCTACTGTCATAGAACTATTTGTTTGTAGTTTGTAAATTACGCACTCATGCAAAACTTGGAATTATATACGATCGTGATTGTAACACTGTTTTAATTCCACTCCTGTGCAATTAATCCATCGGTCTATCGGGCCGTATATGATCTATCTGTGTAAACACGCATCAGCATAATTTGACCTTTGAATGTGTGTGAGCTATTTTTAGCACATTCCTTAGATATTTATAACCGTTCAATTCAATTCACAATATTTAGTTTCTGTGACTGTGTGACATTATGATGTTAATTTGTCCAGGGAGAAGTGGGTTTTTGGCGTGCGGCTGACTGGCCCTGGGCTGGGTGTTTTTCTGTGTCGCCGCCATTTTGAATAGCCTCTGAAAGAGTGAAATGCAGGTACCAACTTTCAAAACGGGCACGCAAAATGTATATTCACGAAAAAATAAGAAATTTTCAAAAAAGGTAGATCAGGTAATGATCTTCGACTCCTGGCAATTTCAACAATATTTAAGAATATACAATTTTTGTACCCGTTTTGAAACATTGGCAATTTCGAAGAAAACAAAAACTAGTTTTTTTCGATCTTCGCATTTGTACCGCGATTTCCGACTATGATATCTCAATAAAACCTGTCAACACGATTGTTTGATGAATCTCCGACATAATAACTGACTTCTGATATGATTTGTTTTCTTTGCCATCTAGTATAAGCTTTAAACTAGTGTTTCTAAAAAGAGTACTATAAAATCCGCGCATCTGCACGTGCTTGCAAAATGGGAACTACGTTGCCTCCAACACCAATTATTTATGTTTGAGTTATGCGGTTCAAGCACGTGAAATGACTTCTCTGCTCCCGTACTGTATATAAAACAAAGAAGGAAAATCAATGGTGCAATGTAACCTAGATGTTCCTGACATAATAATTTATTCATATTGAGATTAACAATAATCAATATGGTGCTTCACATCTTCTTCATCTAATAGCAAAACTTAAAACCCATTCTCCACCCCATTTCACTTTTTATTTGTTGTTATAGTTTTAATCTTAACAGCTTAAAATAATAGTAAATAATTATAAAACTCAAAATCTCCACATAGCTTTACTTCAACAACAGCACGGATAGCTTAATTAATTTAAATTTAAGCACCATGTGAAACAACACAAGACTTCACCTTTAGATTACTGCAGCAATCTACCCTTCACTACTTGAATAGACTGACCCAAATCAATGCAAGCGTCTATGCAATTTCACGCAGACGATTTGTTTATAGAATTCGGAGGTCAAAACTGAGCCAAGTCATTGAGTACCTTCTTTGTGGCTTTCTAGGCTATTGTTTGTTTTTGTATTACATTTACACGAGCATATTTGTGTTTTACTTATATTGCCTATTGATGCTGCCTTGTTGGTTAGAGATTAGATCATGGAGGGGATTTTTTTTATTTACACTGTCCTGTTTTAATGGGATGACAGTAGGGTAAGTGTGAGGTTTGGTGCACCCTAGAACCGGTTTAAACCCCCAAGTGGCCTACTTTGCCACTGACCGCTCCAAGGCGGTAGCCCTATTGTCAACCTTTTTGTGTTTGTGATGTCGTTTACTTTTATTATTACTTTTGCCTTCTTGTTTGTCTGTTTGCATGTTTGTTTCTATGTTTTGTGGTTGACTGTCCTCCTTGAATGCTACTGTCCCTGTCCGATCTTTTTATATTTCTTGATTGCTGTATACATATACAGAAAGGGTAAGCTTGCTCTTGTGAATTTTCCATTATCACCAAAAAAGATCTACAGATCGATGTATAGCTTTTATTGATTGATCGTATATTAATGAAATTTTCGTCGCTATTTGCATTGAAAATGCCGGAAGTTGATAGTAAACCATGACGTCATTACATTTTCAAATCGCTCCCACTTCATTGGTTCAATATTTAAATCAAATTTATTTTATCCAATGGGATAATTTAACAAATATTTCTGCGGCTTTGCTATCAACTTCCGGCATTCTCAATGCAAATAGCGTCGTGTGATACTGAGATTTTTGAAAACGTTGTAAACGTGTACTTGTGATCGTCGGAAAGGTACTTGGACATTATTTATTGCACGGATAAAGACATATTGTGCGTAAGGAATAGTATCGATGAGTTGTTGTGTCCGCGGGAGCTTCTGCAAAGGCTAAACGGCGTTCAACCAGGGTCTATATAGGCGAATAATACGGACGTGCTTAGAGTCGATTTTTCAAAACAGGTACGTTTTCTGTGTTTTTCGAGCACCAGCGCTTTTCTTAGGCGGTGTGGACATATGAAAGTGTATGTTATTGGAAAGATAATTTATTGCGGAGTTGATTGCAGCATATGCCAGCTCTGTGGGACGTCAATAACTAACACTGCAGCTGTTGTTCTGAGATGCATGCCTATATTTTGGGATTTTCTCGATGCTGACCTTGAGTATGTAATATAATATAAGACTTTTTTTTTTTTTTTTTAAACCGGTATCTGTGATGTACACAGTAAGCGTGTAGTCCAGTTTGGCAGCTACTGACCTAGTTATCGATCGATATTACCTGAGGTGCACTACATTTCTATATAATTATATGTATTTTGGGTGTTCTGGCTCACAACCAAATTACCCCAAATAATCTAAAACCACCACATAAAATTTTCAGTGAAATGGTAGATACTTACTCAAGTTTGATTTTTTAAAATCTGAAAAACAAGTATGTACAAGAAATAAAATATGAAATAGTAGATACTTACTCAAGTTTGATTTTTTAAAATCTGAAAAACAAGTATGTACAAGAAATAAAATATGAAATGGTAGATACTTACTCAAGTTTGAATTTTTAAAATCTGAAAAACAAGTATGTACAAGAAATAAATGTTTTTTGGGGGTTCTGCGTTATTTATTTTTTTCGCCTCTTCGAAATATGAAGTGGTACCTTGACTCAAGTTTGATTTTTTAAAATCTGAAAAACAAGTATGTACAAGAAATAAAAAACCTCATAAAGGAAGACTGCAAACGAAAACGATAAAAATAGAGAAAATAAAAACAAAAGAAACAAGCAGCTGGTATGTCTTTTTTACACCTGCTACAAGTGTAGTATAAAATGTTCATCTACCAAAGATATTTTTATCTACATGAAAGAATAAGCCGTAAAAGCATAGAACTCAAAAATAACCTAGTGTATTAACACCTGTAGTGTTATAAAAGGTTGTATTAAAAATAAAATGGGTCCGGTTCTTTCTTAAACAAACTTGGCCTAGGCGTCTCTACTGGAGCTGTTGCCTGTAGTTTAGGTGTCTTTACATTTTTCCATGTTATCCCCAAAACTGATATAGCTGTCATTATACCTATATATATATGTATATAAAATTTTAAAAACCATCTACCGTTTTTCCTATCTCTTGCATGGAATATGTTTGTTTCCTTTCTTCTTCTTGTTCGTCTTTCAAAACAGATTGTTCATCTTCCTGCTGTTCCAGCAACACATCTATGTCATATTTTTCTTCTCCTTGTTTTTCCAACAGACGGGAGAGAAGTTGCGTCTGTTTACGACTTTCTTCTGCTATGGTTTCCAGATTATACACCACATCTTCTGGTGTAGGTATCTTTTATAATATTCTGTCACGTTCTATGTTGTCATGTGGTATATAAGTTCGTCTGCCGTATATGGTTTTTCATTCTCTTCCTCTCTTGTAATGTACTCCCTTGTAATACGAGGGTCTTCCCTTTTTTAAACCGGTATCTGTGGTGTACATGCTACATGCGCTTTATGTCAGTGAAATACACAAATAGACTGCGTGTGTTTGGCACTGTTTGCATACGGATTTGTTAGCACCCTTAATGCTATATTATTGGATTAATATTGGTTAATTACTTAAGTTAGTCCAGACTCTATTGTACCTATACCTGTAGGATGTCCTAATGGTTAAAAGGTGGAGGGTATATAATCCTTAGAACTACAAACACACTTAATTACATAATATGCCTCTTTTGACAGGAAATTTAAAGGATCGCGACTTGCGAGAAGTTAGATTTGTTCGCCGTGACGGTATATTGGATGTTAGTCTCATTTATTTGACGTCTTTGGGTGCTTTTGTGACATACGGATGTTTATAGATGGCACCCGAGACGAAGGATGGCACATATTAAAAATTGTCTTGCCGTTCGTAGATGTGTATTTTATGCACTAATTGGATGTTGATTTATATTGGCAGGTAATTTGAATGAGTAATAAAATCCACAGGCTTCCATTACGATACTAGTATAGAAGAACAAACGAAGAGATAGTGATATAGTATATCAGTGACCTAACTTAGGATATATTCTCTTAGTAATAGTATATGGATATAGTTAAGTAAAAAACTGACTTTGACCAATCATCGATCAGACCTGTTTTTCGGTATGATCTCAGTTTGAGGTGTCATAATTCTCTAAGAAGCTTTACTCTAGCCTAGGTCACCCGGCCCGCTTTTGCTTTCTTCGCTACGCTATGCCACACGGATTCAGCTAGTGGAAACAGCATAAAGGCCTGGGGGAAACTCGATGGTTGAACTTGCCACTAGCGTTGGGGAGATTTGGGCGAGATTTGAGAGATTTTATGTACAATAGTCATATGTGAATATTAATTAAAAGTTTTAATGTTTAAAATGTATTTTGACTTATGAGAAGCAGCACGTGATGATAACAAGACTGTGTAACTAAACTGTTGTGTTATACTGTAATTGGCGAAATTTATACTTTTGTTATTTTAAAATAATATTGACTGTTATATATTATTGGTTAATTTAATGTTATTTATTTATCTTGTCCCCATCTCTCCACACTCCCTCCACCACCTATCGTAAAATGTAACATTTAGGATTGTTATTTGATTTTATTTACTGTGAACTGTTTTGTGTATTATTAATTCATGTTATCTATTATCAGGGAGTACGTTATAACGTAACGTACTCCCTGCTCTCACGCAGCACCTAAAACATTACGGGTGTAACGAGAAAAAACTGGACCAGGAAAAAACTGGACGGAAGTTACAATACGCATGCGCGTATCACTTAGGGCGAAAAATAACATACCCGCTTGCAGGGACCATCTCACAGGTTAAAGTAATGTTAACGTACACATACATGCAGAAGACTCATAATTTACACCAGGAATTTCGCAAACAAATTCCTGCTGACACACATAACTCGTGTATATATACTTTCCACTACTATGTTTATTAGTACTGAATTATAACAATAAACGAAGTCAAATTAGAGCTGGTTTAAAGCTGGATAGTTTACTGTTAATATAGTTGTACGCAAACAAGATATAAATATTTTGCCGAAAAGAAATGTCCTGGAAAATAAATTACACATTTTGTAATCGCTTTTCTACTCTATTTGTCTCAGTTTGGTGTAATTGCTTATAAACTCTAATTATAATTATCATTGGTGGAAGAAATGCATTGGGAAATAACTGAACAGTATCGGGAAACGGATGAAATGGATGGACGAAGTCTACTTAGGATGACATAAGATATATTTTTTTCATATTTTTCAACTTTGTTTTACGGCATGTCTAATCAGTTGCCTAATTTTTAAGTCATCCGCACTAGATAAAAATCGCAGAATCACAAATATTGGATCGAACAACTCTCTATCATATCAGAGCGACGGCAATATTAGAGGAAACAACACCCTGGGAAATAAATCGACACAGCTGGGGAAAAATTGACACTATTGTGTATCTTAATAATATGTTATCATACCTCATCTCTTTCCCAACCATTCCTCATGTCAACCGAATTAATGAGGTAATAGTATAACCGACAACAATCTAATAAATTGGAAACGAGGCAATATTAGAGGAAAATAACCGCAGGGAAATACCTAGGCACAGCTGGGGAAAAAACTGGATCATATTGCGTATCTTTATAATATTAATATGTTATCATACCTAATATCTGAAGTTTGCCCACTCAACTCTCATGTCAACATAAATAATGAGGTAATAGTATAACCAATAACACTTTCTTATATAAGAGCGACGAAACTATTAAAAGAAACAACACCCTGGGATATAACTGCCCCGTGTGGTTGCCGGGGGCCCCGTTTGGTCACGGGGCAAAGAATAGGGCCACTGCAGATCCCTTTGGAGGGGTAGGCAGAGGGGTAGAATCCCCCCAAATTCATGTTCATTTTATCATTTTTTGTTCATGTTCATTAAAGGTCTTCATCATGATCCCTGCATTGTTTCAAGTGCCATCTCGCTCGCATCAAAAGAGCAGTGGCAGAAAAACAATAACGTTGCTCCAGCGTAAATGGAGTTTCTACGATAGAATTTGCAGCAACTCTGCAGTTCAGGGTGAGAAGGTTCTAGGCCCATTTTCCATATTTTATCTCGATGTACATGGAAGATGAGCCTGGCATGTTCATGCCTGCAAGGATCCATATAACCTTTGCATGTATTGGTGCGCCTTAAAACCCCAATTCGATTATCAATTATAACTGGACACAGCCGAGAAAAAACTGGACCATATTGTGTATCTCAATAGTATGCTATTTCTCATTTCCAACGTTTTCCCGATCATCTCTCATGTCAACCTCATTAAAGAAGCAATAGTATAACCAATAAAAATGTATTAAATCAGAGCGGTACCATTGTTAGAGGAAAATAACCACTGGGAAATAACTGGACACAGCCGGGAAAAACAGGACATTATTGTGTATCTCAATAATATGTTATCATATCTCATCTCCAATGTTTTCCCGCTCATCTCTCATGCCAACCTCACTAATGAGGCAATAGTATAACCAATAACACTCTATTAGATCAGAGCGGTACCATTGTTAGAGGAAAATAACCGCCAGGAAATAACTGGACACAGCAGGGAAAACACTGGACATTATTGTGTAGCTCAATAATATGTTATCATATCTCAACTCCAATGTTTTCCCGCTCATCCCTCATGTCAGCCTCATTAATGATGCAATAGTATAACCAATGACACTCTATTGAATCAGAGCGGTACCAATGTTAGAGGAAAATAACCGCTAGGAAGCAACTGGACACAGCCGGGAGAAAAATTGGACCATATACTGTATTTGAACAATGTCATCATATCTCTTCTTTCATTTTTTCTCGCTCATAATATCCGTTACAATACTCTATTATTTCAGGGCAGTGATATAATAGACGGAAAAACGTGCAAGGAAATAAGTGGACATAGCTGGGAAATATCTGGACATCACCGGAAAATAACTGGACCTTATATTGTATTTAAACAATATGTCATCATATCTCATTTTTTCAAGTTTTCTGGCTGATAATATCCGTTACAATACTTTATTATATGAGGGCAGCGATATGGTAGACGGAATAACGTGCTGGGAAATAACTGGACATTCTTGGGAAATAACTGGACCATATATTATATTGAATATCATATCTTATCTAAGATGTTTTTTCCGCCCAGTTGCATTTCAAACTCTCTAATGAGGTAATAAAATCCGTAACAATACTCTATTATATCAGAGTATATTGATATGGTAGACTCAAAACACGTGCTAGGAAATAACTGGACATACCTGTGAAATAACTGGATATAGTCGGGAAATAACTGGACCATATACTGTATTTGAATAATATGTCATCACATCTTTCATGTTTTCCCGCTCATAATATCCATAACAATACTGTATTATATCAGGGAAGTGATATGGTAGACGGAATAATGTGCTGGAAAAAAACTGGACATAGCTGGGAAATAAATGGGCAACTGGACCATATATTGTATTTGAACAATATGTCATCATATCTCATTTTTCATGTTTTCTCGCTCATAATATCCGTAACAATACTTTATTATATCAGGGCAGCGATATGGTAGACGGAATAACATGCTGGGAAATAACTGGACATAGCTGGGAAATAACTGGACCATATACTGTATATGAACAATAAGTCATCATATCTCATCTTTCGTGTTTTCTCGCTCATAATATCCGTAAAAATACTGTATTATCCCATGGCAGTGATATGCTAGAAGGAAAAACGTGTTGGGAAATAACGGGACTCATCTTTCGTGTTTTTGCGCTCATAATATCCGTAACAATACTTTATTATATCAGGACAGCGATATGGTCGACGGAATTACGTGCTGGGAAATAACTGGAGATAGCTGGGAAATGACTTGATATTGCCGGGAAATAAGTGGACCATATATTTGAATATCATATGTTATCTAAGACGTTTTTCCGCTCACTTTTATGCCAAGCTCTCTTATGAGGTATTAAAATCTGTAACAATACTCTATTATATCAGGGCAGTGATATGGTAGACGGAAAAAACCGTAATGGGACATAACTGGACATACCTGGGAAATAACTGGACATTGCCGGGAAATAATTGGACCATATACTGTATACTAACAATAAGTCATCATATCTCATCTTTCGTGTTTTCTCGCTCATAATATCCGTAAAAATACTGTATTATCCCATGGCAGTGATATGCTAGAAGGAAAAACGTGCTGGGAAATAACGGGACTCATCTTTCGTGTTTTTGCGCTCATAATATCCGTAACAATACTTTATTATATCAGGACAGCGATATGGTCGACGGAATAACGTGCTGGGAAATAACTGGAGATAGCTGGGAAATGACTTGATATTGCCGGGAAATAAGTGGACCATATATTTGAATATCATATGTTATCTAAGACGTTTTTCTGCTCACTTTTATGCCAAGCTCTCTAATGAGGTATTACAATCTGTAACAATACTCTATTATATCAGGGCAGTGATATGGTAGACGGAAAAAAACGTAATGGGACATAACTGGACATACCTGGGAAATAACTGGACATTGCCGGGAAATAATTGGACCATATACTGTATACTAACAATAAGTCATCATATCTCATCTTTCGTGTTTTCTCGCTCATAATATCCGTAAAAATACTGTATTATCCCATGGCAGTGATATGCTAGAAGGAAAAACGTGCTGGGAAATAACGGGACTCATCTTTCGTGTTTTTGCGCTCATAATATCCGTAACAATACTTTATTATATCAGGACAGCGATATGGTCGACGGAATAACGTGCTGGGAAATAACTGGAGATAGCTGGGAAATGACTTGATATTGCCGGGAAATAAGTGGACCATATATTTGAATATCATATGTTATCTAAGACGTTTTTCTGCTCACTTTTATGCCAAGCTCTCTAATGAGGTATTACAATCTGTAACAATACTCTATTATATCAGGGCAGTGATATGGTAGACGGAAAAAAACGTAATGGGACATAACTGGACATACCTGGGAAATAACTGGACATTGCCGGGAAATAATTGGACCATATACTGTATATGAACAATACTTCATCATATCTCATCTTTCGTGTTTTCTCGCTCATAATATCCGTAAAAATACTGTATTATCCCATGGCAGTGATATGCTAGAAGGAAAAACGTGCTGGGAAATAACGGGACTCATCTTTCGTGTTTTTGCGCTCATAATATCCGTAACAATACTTTATTATATCAGGACAGCGATATGGTCGACGAAATAACGTGCTGGGAAATAACTGGAGATAGCTGGGAAATGACTTGATATTGCCGGGAAATAAGTGGACCATATATTGTATTTGAACAATGTGTAATCATATTTCATGTTTTCGCACTCATAATATAACCAACAATACTCTATTATCTCAGGGAAGTGATATGGTAGACGGAATAACGTGCTGGGAAATAACTGGACATAGCTGGGAAATAAATGGACATCACCGGGATATAACTGGACCATATATTGTATTTGAACAATATGTCATCATATCTCTTTTTTTTCTCGCTGATAATATCCGTAACAATACTCTATTATATCCGGGCAGTGATACGGTATAGAAGGAATAACGTACTGTGAAACAACCGGACATAGCTATGAATAACTGGACACTGCCGGGAAATAAATGGACCATATATTGTATATGAACAATACGTCTTCTTATCTCATCTTTTTTTAGGGAGAGAGAGTGTCACAGGATGACCTTAGTGGTTGGGCTAACTCAGGAAAGAATCAATGACGGTGAATGCATTTACATAAGTTTAATGCAACTTTTAAAATATGTTTAATATATATACAATTATCTAAAAAAACAAGCGAATACACAAATGAACTATGAAAAGAATGTTCTCCTGAACGTTTAAGACGTTCTTAGTATTGTTATAAATACTGAATGTCTAAGACACTAAAGTGTTGTTAAAGCTATAACAATGTTGATCTAGCGCGATAACTGTGATGCGCGAGAGCTCATGAAGATGATGATGCGCGAATTCAATGGATGATTGTCATCAAATGCCTTCTGTAAGGGTTGATGACGCGATGCAATGATAGTTAATCTCCACTGAGATTGTGAATGATATTCCTCCAGTGAGGACTGGTAACGGGCCCACCTTGTGTCCCGGGGGTTGTCGTTAGTAAAACCTGGCTGCGCAGGTACGGGGACCGTCTCCACCGCTTGTAACGTTAGTCGTGGAAGCTTAGCTCCACTCCTGGATATCCAAACCTAGATGGCTTACTCCAACCCTGGATGGCTTATATCCTGGATGGCTTAGGCTGTAATTATACATACGTTTTAGATGTCGGTTGACAAACATAACAATCTTGCATAATTACCATTACCCAAACAAATCATTATTCGATCAATATATGTAAGCTGTACTAATGATGAGTAGCAATGTATACATATTCTACAACGCCATGTATACGCTATGTACGTCGCTGTTAATCAATGCCCCTAATACATGTAATATAAACATGATCAAATTACTCATATATTACACTCACTGAG
This sequence comes from Cyrtodaria siliqua, assembly GCA_037043455.1. Lineage (NCBI taxonomy): Eukaryota > Metazoa > Mollusca > Bivalvia > Adapedonta > Hiatellidae > Cyrtodaria > Cyrtodaria siliqua. The sequence continues at coordinate 13,550 of JAWPHD010021406.1, read as the reverse complement.
TTATGCATGCACGCATTTATTCTTGTCACTCATCTCATTGTTAACTAATGTTGACAATCGTGTATTACAATCACCGAGTTATACGCCAACGTTAACTAATGCACCTAATATCCACTGTTATCAAATTAATATTGTTTTACAATTAATGATCAATTACAATAATTACATCTAATAAAGTAACTTCAAAATCATATGCTAGTCTAAAGTTATGTTTGAGAAACATCAATGCTAACCGGATGTCGTAACCGCCAAACAAGATGGCGCCGCCCACTGAATACAAATATACGATAAAAGTTTGATAAAACTACTAACCACATGTTGCCTGTGAAATTTGCCGTCCAATCTCTGTTCCAACAAAGTACTATCGATTATCCCGGCGATAGCTAGAAGACAATGGGTTTTATAGCAAACATTACGCCCAAATCATTATTTCCCCCGTTCAGTCCGTGACAAACGTGGCTAAATCTACAGTATTGAATCTACACGACAGGCCCCTTATACAATTTTGCCGTTTAAGGAAAATATACCTATACGTTTACATGCATTAGCACAAAACTAAACTTATGACACGGCCTCTCTGGCGGCCACTTAAAATGTGCACGCTTTTACGTGTTACATGAATAGATCATGAATATTGTGAAATTGTTTCAACTCGAACAATAGATTTTGGGTGTAACCGATACAAGAGCTATATACGACCAGTACGCTCTACCCGTGACATTTTGTGACAACATCTCCCCACTTAAAGAAAGTGCTACACTTTTAAAATTCAACAAAATGATAATATTTACACGTTAAGAAACTATTAATTCTTCTGAGCAAACGAGCGACAAACGTACAAGCTGATCGCTCAATCGCTTGAGTATGTTATCTATTACCACTGCAGTTATAACCTAACTATAATATGTAATTACAATTTCAACACTATTCTACAATTGTACACTACCCTGTCGTAACATATACTACTATTGTACAATACACTGCAATACACTATTGTATTAAACCGGTCATTATGTGCGGCGACTTAAATAGTCTGCCCCAATATTGTCCTTTCCGCGGTCTATTACTTCGACTTTACGGTTACTAATAACACTACTTCCTGTCACTACAAGAACTCCAACTTTACACATTGCATCCATCGCATTACCAGTATACTGTTTGCGAAATGGAGTAGGGTCTCTCGTTTCCCTAATCGGCTTTGCTAACGTGTGCTTAAAGCTACACTGCACTACATCTGTTGGTCTCGACTTATCGGACCGAACAGTACTACCCTCAGAGTCTAAACGACTTACCTCTCGTTTCTCTGCTACACTAAGCCTGCCCGATATGTCTATATCGGCTGCTGTCTCCTTACCTACACTCGTGGGAGAATATGTGGGACTAGTGTCCTCACTACTGCCTTCCTCACTATCCTCAATAACTGCAACATTAACTACGGTTAACACCCCTTGTTGCACATTATCGGTTCTACTTATATACTCTTTCAGCATATTCGCATGAAAGGTCTTTAACTTTCCGTTTATCTCGATACGGTAATCCATAGTGTTCACTATCCCTCTAACGTAAAACGGACCTTTCCATTGTAATAACAACTTGTTATTGTCGGTCGGGAGTAACAGTAACACCTGGTCATCTATCTTAAACTTCCTAGCTCTAGCTTTCTGGTCATAGTAGCGTTTATACTTGGTACTTGCCTTAACTAACTGACTTTGAGCTATCTTACAAGTCTCCTCTAGTTTCTCCTTCAGATCTAAAACATACTGATATGTAGTCTTAACCTCATCACTATCTACTTCACCTGCCCACATCTCTCTAAGAATCCTCATGGGACCTCTAACTGACCTACCGTACAATAACTCAAACGGAGAGAATCCTAAACTCTCTTGTGGTACCTCTCTAAATGCAAACAATAAAGCATTGAGATACTTGTCCCAATCTTTGGGTCTCTCGGTACACATACGCCGTAACATTTGCTTTAACGTCCCGTTAAATCGTTCGACTAACCCGTTACACATAGGGTGATATGGTGTTGTCATGATTTGACGCAAAGACAATAACCTGCTTACTTCAGCCATAAGTTCTGACGTAAACTGTGACCCACAATCAGTCAGCATTTCCTCTGGTACACCTAGCCTACTGAACATATCAACTAATGCCTCAGCTACTCTCTCAGTTTCAATTGAGGGCAATGCTACTGCCTCCGGATACCTAGTTGCATAGTCTACCATGGTCAAAATGTACCTATTTTTCCTATCCGACACTGGAAAAATTGGTCCAACTATGTCTACGGCTACCCGCTTAAATGGTGTATCTATCAGTGGCATCTGACCTAAATGTACTTTGGTCACTCGACCTTTTGGTACTGTCCTTTGGCATACATCGCAGGACCTACAATACCTAGTTACATCTCCACTAACGCCTGGCCAATAAAATTCTGCCAATACTCTATCTGACGTTTTCTTTACGCCTAAATGACCTCCCATAATCGACTCATGAGCTACCTTAAGCACTGTCGTTCTATACTGGGTAGGTACCACTAATTGGTGAAACTGTCTACTACCACTATCTTCAAATTCTCTGTACAATAACCTATTCTTATGTACAAACTTACAACTACCGGACCCTTTACACTTCTTCACTACACCGTCCTTGGCCTTCACTTTACAAGGACCTAATGACTCGTCTTGAGTTTGTGCTTCTATAAACTCCGCTTTAGATATGTCACCTACGGCTGCAGGAACCTTTAATTTTCTATAAGCCTGAGCTTGCTTCTGAACCTGCGCTCTAGTCTCTACGGCATTACTTATGCTACTTCTAAAATCGGACATTACCGGAAGTGCTGAACCATCTATGTTCCCTATCGTTAAATCATACATCGGGTCATCCATACATAGTGCCTCTGTAGTCCCTTTAAAGAAAGGTGTATCTACATCTATTCTCGCTATTGGCACGTGCTCTACCGACTTATTTAGCAACATACACGGTGACTGTTTACCTACCAACTGGTCATCCGTAACTAAACTACGCCTAACTACCACACCTGTACAACCTGTATCCCTCATTACAATTACGTCCGTGCCGTTCACTCTACCATCTGCCGTTGGAAGATTTGCATACGGAAAGAGACATGTTCCGATCTTCGCCATTACACCATCCGATTTAACACAACAGCTACTACTCTCGGTTTTAATAACCGGACTATTACTACCTCTGCCTCTACCTCTACCTCGGTTTTGACCACCTCTACCTCTACCGAAATTCCATGGGTTGTTAAAACCTTGGTTCTGACTCCCTACATTGTTGTCCACTCTACTATTTTCACTGAAATTGTCTACGACAGCGGACACTTTCACCGCTTTCCTACACTCATGTGAAGCATGATTCCCATTACAGTGACGACAACGAATAAAAGGTCTACCTATGTTACCACTATTGCTACCTCCTCTAGCACCCATCGAACTACCACCACCTCTATAGTTTCCACTCTGGCCTTTCTGTTTATGATCGTCCCCTTGCCTATCTCTAAAAGTTCTGTCTTTCGACACTACATTATGAGCTCCACCTCTAGCCTCGGCAAACTGATCTGCTTGAGTTGCCATTTCATTTACATTAGTTAGTTTTCTTTCTTTAAAAAATAAGAACAGATCTCTACTACAAACATTGAATAGCTGGTCCCGCAACAAGAAATCTATGAGGCCCTGATAAGTCTGCGCTACCTTCCCTAACTCTAACCACCTATCTAAGTAATTTCTAGACCTACTAATAAACTGAATAAATGACTCGCCTTTCTCAGGCAGACAAGCTCTAAATCGCTTTCTAAAACCTTCTTCAGTTAGCTCAAATCTCTTTAAAAGAGCATCCTTTAACTTGTCATAGTCAAGAGCATCTAAACTAGGTAATCTAGAAAATACATCTAAGGCCTTGCCTCTCAATAACGCACTTAAATGAACTGCCCACTTATCTTTGGTCCATTCCTGTAACTCAGCATAACGCTCGAACCGTAACAAGTAACTGTCCATGTTATCTTTGTCAGCATCAAAGTATGGTAACTTCGAACCTTTTAACTTCCCAGAATAACTATCTTTCCCTTCAGTTTTACTTTCCTTACTATGTGTCTTAGCTGCTTCCAACTCTAAAGCTAACTTATGATCAAACTCTTTTTGCTCCCTTTCCATTATCATCTTAGCCTTAGCTAGTCTACCATCTGTTTCGAACCTCTCATGTTCTAACTCTTGCTTCTCCCTTACTATTCTACTTTCTAATTCTAACTTCTCTTTTGCTAACCTATCTTCTAATTCTAACTTCTCTGTGGCTAGTCTACTTTCGAATGCTAACCTATCTTTCTCAGCATCTAGCTTCTCTTTAGCTAATCTACCTTCTAATTCTAGCTTATCTTTAACTAGTATACTTTCTTCATTTCTTTCCTGCTTTGCTAATTCTCTTTCCTTAAGTCTAAATTCCCTTTCCCTAGCCTGTTCGTCTTTAACAAAGTTTCTAAGCTCCTCTCCAGCATACCCTAACTCCTTTCCCATTTCCGTAAGATCCTTTATGGACGTCATGTCTATGGACATTGTGGACTACTAACTACAATAATTACAATACACACGTCACTAATAATTCTACTCACTTAACTACTAATGGTAAGTCACTGTGTCCTCAGTAAATACCTGGGCATCATCATCGGACAAGTTACATACACATTTGTACTAGCGCTAACTACTAACGATTATGTGTAGATAGTATCTAGCTTCCACAAAACATATGCACTACATAAAATATCTTAATTTGATATTGGACATAAACCTTAAACAATCATCGAAATGTGTATAACATGTACATGTATATTTACTTCTCCCATCAATATAAGTATACTCGAGTGTCACAACATGAGTAGAACGTCTTGTTCGCCAACCTAATTGGATACTATATGTATATCAAGGGAGGTAAAAACAAACACCCAAATTATTGAGCAAAAGTGCCTCAGACCCACTCGTGTAGACCACTGCGACCTCGCGCCAAGGAAAGAACGGACAAAACAACAGTTTGGACTCACCCTACCCTTGTCGTGTCTTGACTTGTCTTCCAAGCTGTGGCCGTGATCGTCGACAGTCGCCTTGATGGATCAGAGGGTGGTACACAATTCTAAAATAATAAGTAGAGATTTAGTATATCATAATAAAGATCACTTATTGATTCTTTCCCTCCGTAGTCGCCCAGAATCCCACTTCTGACACCAGTTGTCACAGGATGACCTTAGTGGTTGGGCTAACTCAGGAAAGAATCAATGACGGTGAATGCATTTACATAAGTTTAATGCAACTTTTAAAATATGTTTAATATATATACAATTATCTAAAAAAACAAGCGAATACACAAATGAACTATGAAAAGAATGTTCTCCTGAACGTTTAAGACGTTCTTAGTATTGTTATAAATACTGAATGTCTAAGACACTAAAGTGTTGTTAAAGCTATAACAATGTTGATCTAGCGCGATAACTGTGATGCGCGAGAGCTCATGAAGATGATGATGCGCGAATTCAATGGATGATTGTCATCAAATGCCTTCTGTAAGGGTTGATGACGCGATGCAATGATAGTTAATCTCCACTGAGATTGTGAATGATATTCCTCCAGTGAGGACTGGTAACGGGCCCACCTTGTGTCCCGGGGGTTGTCGTTAGTAAAACCTGGCTGCGCAGGTACGGGGACCGTCTCCACCGCTTGTAACGTTAGTCGTGGAAGCTTAGCTCCACTCCTGGATATCCAAACCTAGATGGCTTACTCCAACCCTGGATGGCTTATATCCTGGATGGCTTAGGCTGTAATTATACATACGTTTTAGATGTCGGTTGACAAACATAACAATCTTGCATAATTACCATTACCCAAACAAATCATTATTCGATCAATATATGTAAGCTGTACTAATGATGAGTAGCAATGTATACATATTCTACAACGCCATGTATACGCTATGTACGTCGCTGTTAATCAATGCCCCTAATACATGTAATATAAACATGATCAAATTACTCATATATTACACTCACTGAGTTATGCATGCACGCATTTATTCTTGTCACTCATCTCATTGTTAACTAATGTTGACAATCGTGTATTACAATCACCGAGTTATACGCCAACGTTAACTAATGCACCTAATATCCACTGTTATCAAATTAATATTGTTTTACAATTAATGATCAATTACAATAATTACATCTAATAAAGTAACTTCAAAATCATATGCTAGTCTAAAGTTATGTTTGAGAAACATCAATGCTAACCGGATGTCGTAACCGCCAAACAAGATGGCGCCGCCCACTGAATACAAATATACGATAAAAGTTTGATAAAACTACTAACCACATGTTGCCTGTGAAATTTGCCGTCCAATCTCTGTTCCAACAAAGTACTATCGATTATCCCGGCGATAGCTAGAAGACAATGGGTTTTATAGCAAACATTACGCCCAAATCATTATTTCCCCCGTTCAGTCCGTGACAAACGTGGCTAAATCTACAGTATTGAATCTACACGACAGGCCCCTTATACAATTTTGCCGTTTAAGGAAAATATACCTATACGTTTACATGCATTAGCACAAAACTAAACTTATGACACGGCCTCTCTGGCGGCCACTTAAAATGTGCACGCTTTTACGTGTTACATGAATAGATCATGAATATTGTGAAATTGTTTCAACTCGAACAATAGATTTTGGGTGTAACCGATACAAGAGCTATATACGACCAGTACGCTCTACCCGTGACATTTTGTGACAGAGAGATAGAGAGATATGAATACTGTATTGTCTGTCTGCACAAATCATGCAAACCGACAAACACGCAGGCTGACACACACGCAGGCTGGCCGACAGACAGACAGACAGACAACCATACGTGGGCGCACATACATGTACAACACACGTGGCAGACACATGCGCACGGAAACAGCACACATATCATATATATTTGTTCATGCTTGTTTTCATGAGAAAACAATAAAACTATTATAGATGAGTTAATATTTGTATACATTAGTTACCTCCGCCAGGGTGCGTGAAAGTGAAGCGTTTCCTGTGTTGTTGTTCGTACGATTTTATAAATCCCAGATTTGATGAATCAAACCAGCTGCAACTGGCAGGTCTTAAAAATAGTTTAAATGTTACAAGGAACAACGGCTGAGAACAGTTGTATAGTAATGGACCAGATTTTGTGATTTTATTTAATACGGCTTCTACCTCACGGTTGATATAGTATATATACAACTCAACAACAGCATATATATCATAGCATGGAATATTAATATAAACAATTTGCGACAGAGTGACCGGACCTCTTGTTTGTGACTTTATTGTGTCGTTTTCTTATTTGTTTTTGATTGCGTTGAATTTCTTAATTGTTTGTGGTAGTTATAATGTCAACAAAAGTAAATGTAACTGTAAAAACGTAAACGCAGAAGACATAGTCTAAACACGTAATTTATGTACAAATATTTTCCGTTATAATAATGCATTACAACTGGATGAAGTCAAATTTTAAGATGATCAATTAATTTTGTTACGAGTACGCTACTTTGGAAAGAAACGCTATTAATTAGTATTATTATTTCTCATTTCAGAAACATGAACCCGAACCCTTCACGCATGTGTACACAATTATCAACGCTGGGTGACATCAGCGCATCCGGCAAACAACTGGACAGAAAATTAACTGGTCAATATCAGGAAAATGCATTATAGCACCCCATCCACCTCCCCCACACAAATACCTCAATAAAATGAAAACATTAACCCTAAATAACATGAAAAATTAGCTCTGTGAAGTTGGCTGTGAGATCGTAGATCGACATTCAATATCGAGCTGGGTTTTCAATGTCAAGCTAGCTCTGAGATCGATATTCGGTTAAACTTATAAGAAGGCATTATGAATGCAGAGTTGGGTTTGAATTTCGAGCTGGCTCTGAGATCGATATTCGTTTTAAACTTACACCGAGTCATTCTGAATGCAGAGCTGTGTTTGAATACTGAGCTGGCTCTGAGATCGGTAGTATTCGTTTTAAACATACACAAAATCATTTTGAATGCAGAGCTGGGTTTGAATTTCGAGCTGGCTCTGAGATCGATATTCGTTTTAAACGTGAACCAAGTCATTTGAATGCAGAGCTGGGTTTGAATTTCGAGCTGGCTCTGAGATCGATATTCGTTTAAAACGTACACCAAGGCATTATGAATGCAGAGCTGATTTGAATACAGAGATGGCTCTGAGATCGATATTCGTTTTAAACGTGAACCAAGTCATTTTGAATATCGAGCTGGGTTTGAATTTCGAGCTGGCTCTGAGATCAATATTCGTTTCAAACATACACAAAGTCAGTTTGAATGCAGAGCTGGGTTTGAATGCAGAGCTGGCTCTGAGATCGATATTCGTTTTAAACGTGAACCAAGTCATTTTGAATATCGAGCTGGGTTTGAATTTCGAGCTGGAGCAGAGATCGGTATTCGTTTTAAACGTATCACAAGCAATTTTGAATATCGAGCTGGGTTTGAATTTCGAGCTGGCTTTGAGATTGGTATTCGTTTTAAACGTATAACAAGCCATTTTGAATATCGAGCTAGGTTTGAATTACGAGCTGGCTCTGAGATCGATATTCGTTTTAACGTATAACAAGGCTTTTTGAATACAGAGCTGGGTTTGAATTTCGAGCTGGCTCTGAGATCGATATTCGTTTTAAACATACACAAAGTCATTTTGAATATCGAGCTGGATTTGAATTTCGAGCTGGCTCTGAAATCGATATTCGTTACAAACATACAAGTCATTTTGAATGCAGAGCTGGGTTTGAATACAGAGCTGGCTCTGAGATCGATATTCGTTTTAAACTAACACCAAGTCATTTTGAATGCAGATCTGGGTTTGAATACAGAGATGGCTCCTCTGAGATCGATATTCGGTTAAACTTATAAGAAGGCAGCTGGGTTTGAATTTCGAGCTGGCTCTGAGATCGATATTCGTTGTAAACGTACACCAAGGCATTATGAATGCAGAGCTGGGTTTGAATAGAGAGATGGCTCTGAGATCGATATTCGTTATAAACATACACAAAGTCATTTTGAATGCAGAGCTGGGTTTGAATTTCGAGCTGGCTCTGACATCGATATTCGTTATAAACATACACTAAGGTATTATGAATGCAGAGATGGGTTTGAATGCAGAGCTGGCTCTGAGATCGATATTGGTTTTAAACATACACAAAGTCATTTTGAATGCAGAGCTGGGTTTGAATTTCGATCTGGCTGTGAGATCGATATTCGTTTTAAACGTGAACCAAGCCATTTTGAATATCGGTGTGGGTTTGAATTTCGAGCTGGCTCTGAGATCGATATTCGTTTTAAACATACACAAAATCATTTTAAATGCAGAGCTGGGTTTGAATTTCGAGCTGGCTCTGAGATCGATATTCGTTTTAAACGTGAACCAAGTCATTTTGAATATCGATCTGGGTTTGAATTTCGAGCTGGCTCTGAGATCGGTATTCGTTTTAGACGTATAACAAGCCATTTTCAATATCGAGCTGGGTTTGAATTTCAAGCTGGCTCTGAGATCGATATTCGTTTTAAACGTATAACAAGGCATTTTGAATACAGAGCTGGGTTTGAATTTCGAGCTGGCTCTGAGATCGATATTCGTTTTAAACATACACAAAGTCATTTTGAATGCAGAGCTGGGTTTGAATTTCGAGCTGGCTCTGAGATCGGTATTCATTTTAAACATAGAACAACGCATTTTGAATTTCGAGCTAAGTTTGAATTTCGAGCCGGCTCGGAGATCGATATCCGTTTAAAACATAGACGAAGCCATTTTGAATTTCGATCTGGATTTGAATTTCGTGCTGGATCTGAGATCGATATTCGTTTTAAACTGACACCGAGTCATTTTGAATGCAGAGTTGTGTTTGAATGCTGAGCTGGCTCGGAAATCGATATTCTTTTTAAACATGCACAGTCATTTTGAATGCAGAGCTGGGTTTGAATTTCCAGCTGGCTCTGAGATCGATATTCGTTTTAAACGTGAACCAAGTCATTTTGAATATCGAGCTGGGTTTGAATTTCGAGCTGGCTATGATATCGGTATTCGTTTTAAACGTATAACAAGCCATTTTGAATATCGATCTGGGTTTGAATTTCGAGCTGGCTCTTTGCATGGAGGGTCAAGGTCACACCCACATTTGCTTTGTCACGTTTCGATGTACCACCCACGATACAACTATAAGCAAAATTTGAAAGGTCTAGTGCATACAGTTTGTGAATTAGAGACCTAAACGCAAAAGTTGAACGTAAAAATTATTATGAGAAAACGACCTAAACGCAAAACTTGAATGTTGACGCGGCCACCGCCGCCGCTGCCGCCGGAAAAGCAACACCTGTATCTCTTTATTTCTTCGAAAAGACGAGACAAATACGAGTTTCGACTGGGGAGTGAGTGAGGGGGGGGGGGGGGGGGGGGGTGCGAACACAGATATAGGTGTAAGAATTGACCAAACAACACAGAAATATGTAAAGAAAGCACATTGAGTTTCAAGTGGTGGTTCGATGCGGGAGTGGGGTAGGGGCAACATAGCTATATGTGTAAGAATTGACAAAAACAACACAGAAATATGGTAAAAAAATAAATTCGAGTTTGGGGTGTGAGTATGGGCAACATAGCTAATAGCTATATGTGTAAGTATTGAGAAAAAACAAAACAGAAATATGTAAACAAAAAGCGAGGGGGAGGGGTGTCAACATAGTAAGACGTTGCTTTTCCGGCGGCGGTGGCCGCGTCAACATTCAAGTTTTGCGTTTAGGTCGTTTTCTCACAAACTGTATGCACTAGACCTTTCAAACGTTGCTTATACACTCAAGAGATATGAAAAACGCAACACGGGAATTTCCGCTATATATTGTATGTACAATATGCTGCTTTTAATCGAATGGCACATGGCTACGTAAGATCTTTCCTTTTGGAAAAAATACTTAAACAACAAATAATACAGCAGATAGTATTCCTTCAAAGTTTCATTATTGGCAGAGTACGCATTTGGCTCAAGCATGTGAGCAAACTTAGGATGAAAATTTTTGTAAACTATTAACGTTAAATACAGTACTGAACTAGCTCAGTTTTTTAATGAGAAACTTCAACATTTATGAAGTTCTTGTTACCAGGTGTAGTGTGATTAAAGCGTCTACAGCATCACAGTTGTGTCCTTTCTCTAATCAACTGCAACTCTTTTTTTACAAAACATCCTGGGATTTCTTTGGAATATTATGTGCAGTTAAGTGTGCAGTATATACAATATATAGCGGAAATTCCCGTGTTGCGTTTTCATATCACTTGAGTGTAGTTGTATGTTGGGTGGTACATCGCAACGTGACAAAGCAAATATGGAAGTGACCTTGACCCTCCAAGTAAGGGCAGATAACTTAATAATTTTTACGTTCAACTTTTGCGTTTATGTCACTAATTCTCAAACTGTATGCACTAGACCTTTCAAATTTTGCTTATAGTTGTATCGTGGTTGGTACATCGAAACGTGACAAAGCAAATGTGAGTGTGACCTTGACCCTCCATGCAAAGAGCCAGCTTGAAATTCAAACCCAGATCGATATTCAAAATGGCTTGTTATACGTTTAAAACGAATACCGATATCAGAGCCAGCTCTAAATTCGAACCCAGCTCGATATTCAAAATGACTTGGTTCACGTTTAAAACGAATATCGATCTCAGAGCCAGCTGGAAAAGAGTGGGGAGGTGGGGTGGGGGGGGGGGGGGAAGGCGCGGTGGGGGTGTTGGGGGGGGGGGGCAATATAGCTTTATGTGTAAAAAGTGACCATAAATAACTCTGAAATGTAAAAGAAAACTATTTAAAAATGTGTTTCGAGTGGGTGTGGGAGGCGGAGGTGAAGGCGGGGGTGGGATGTGGGGTGGGGGTGGGGGTGGCAACATAGCTATATGTGTAAGAATTGACCAAAACAACACAAAAATATGTAAAAAAATAATTAAAAAAGCGTGGGGGAGGGGGGCGTGGAGGAGGAAGCCCATGCCCCAATATGGGTGAAATATGGATATGTGGTGAGTTCTTAAATGGTATTAAACGGATACATCATTCTTTATACAAACTAGTTTTCAATTTTTCAAGATATTGCGCATTGGCTACATGTGATGCACTTTATAATTGTTATTGATGTTATGAAACGTTAAATAAGCCGAGTAAACATCATGCGGATGAGATTACATCTAGGATTGACAATGCAAGTATACAGGAACACGAGGTATTGTCTGTAAGTGTTGTTGAAGTGTTATGTATTGTCGTGAAGTGGTGTAGATAAGAAATATGATCAGCATTGTCATTACATCCGAGTGATTTGGGGTATAATCATCACATCCTATTCATAATTGACAGTAATTCATTAAGCACAACAATATTCGTCATACAATTATCATTTAATCATTGTTTCATAGTTTGTATATTTACCTCTTATTGAAATCGTTAAATGTTGTATTTTCCCCCCCACTAAACCAACCACGATCGACCATCTGTTTAATAATAATAATAATAATAATAATAATAATTTGTCTTTCATGGGGCCCTCTATTATGTGGTTGTGTGAAGTTGGCTATGAGATCGAAGATCGTAGATCAACATTCAATATCGAGCTGGGTTTTCAATGTCGAGCTAGCTCTGAGATCGATATTCGTTTGAAACTTACACCAAGGCATTATGTATGCAGAGTTGGGTTTGAATACAGAGCTGACTCTGATATCGATACGTACACCAAGTCATTTTGAATATCGAGCTGGATTTGAATTTCGAGCTGGCTCTGAGATCGATATTCGGTTAAACTTATGAGATGGCATACTGATTACAGAGCTGGGTTTGAATTTCGAGCTGTCTCTGAGATCGATATTCGTTTTAAATGTACACCAATGTATTATGAATGCAGAGCTGGGTTTGAATTTCGAGCTGGCTCTGAGATCGATATTCGTTTTAAACGTATAACAAGGCATTCTTAATACAGAGCTGGGTTTAAACGAATATCGATCTCAGAGCCAGCTCGAAATTCAAACCCAGCTCTGTATTCAAAATGCCTTGTTATACGTTTAAAACGAATATCGATCTCAGAGCCAGCTCGAAATTCAAACCCAGCTCTGTATTCAAAATACCTTGTTATATGTTTAAAACGAATATCGATCTCAGAGCCAGCTCGAAATTCAAACCCAGCTCGATATTCAAAATGACTTGGTGTACGTTTAAAACGAATGTCGATCTCAGAGCCAGCTCGAAATTCAAACCCAGCTCGATATTCATAATTCGTTGTTGTATGTTTAAAACGAATGTCGATCTCAGAGTCAGCTCGAAATTCAAACCCAGCTCGATATTCAAAATGCCTTGTTATACGTTTAAAACGAATATCGATCTCAGAGTCAGCACGAAATTCAAACCCAGCTCTGTATTCAAAATGCCTAGTTATACGTTTAAAACGAATATCGATCTCAGAGCCAGCTC
>JAWPHD010021405.1:0-28358 GCA_037043455.1 Cyrtodaria siliqua | reverse complement strand
TAACAACAAGAAGGGCCATAACTCTGCTGTTACTGGTCCATTCTGGCCCTAACATCTTACCGAGACAAAAGTTAACAGACGCATGACGGACAACTCACAATCCCAACAACATTTTATAAGAGGGCCCCACTTGGCATTTTGTTAATATTAGGGAAAATAAGATTGTATGAATTAGCAATATTGCAACTTAATAAGTTATGTTTCTTTTCCAGGTTTGCAAGATCTCCTCATCCATTTATACGAGTCCAAGTACTTCTCAACTCCTCTGACAGCAAGACCAAGACAGAAATTTGAAGCTGACATTTTAGATGTTTACGTTAAACCAAGTATGCAGAGTGTTGACCCTTGGAAGACAAACAACCAACATAATGAAAATATAAGTGTCAATTCCCTTGATGAAATATTCTTTAAAGACGCCAAACGATGTTGTAATATATATGTTAGTGGAGACGCAGGATGTGGGAAAACGACCCTTTGTCAAAAATTAATCTCAGCTTGGTGTCTTACTCATTCAGATGCTCCAGATGACCCCATTTCATCAACAGATTTGGTTAAAACAATGGAAGACTTTGAATATCTATTTTATATTCCATTGAGAAATGTGAAGTTTGAGTATCACGTTGAGGAGATGATCAAAGCTCAGTTGCCAGATCTTCAAAGAGAAGTTTTCTCACGTATACTGGAAAAAGAATCGGAACGCTGTCTCATTATATTAGACGGACTTGACGAGTGGAGAACCCCATCAACATACAGGGTGTCGGACCGTGTCACTGAGGGTCTTCCAGATAGGAACAATATGTACAAGTACACGATATTGACAACATCACGTCCATGGAAGCTTGAAGTCCTTCGATTGGCTACATCCGAGATTGACCAGCAGATAAAAGTCTCCGGCATTGATGATAGAGCTGCATCTAAGTATATTGAAAATGTTGTACATCACTTAAATGCAAGGAATGGATCCTCAAAGTTGGCTTCTGATTTTGAGAAAGAACTCCAAAGCAACAAATTGTCTCAATTTAAAACAATTCCTGTAATGTTGCAACAGTTGATCTTGTTATGGTACAGTGGAAAAACCCTTGGTAATTCACAATGTGATATTTATAGCGGAATGATTGACCTACTGCTGACACGAGCCGAGATGCGAGATAAGACTTTGTTTGAAAATGTCTGCAGAAAATCAGATCTCCAGCTTCCAGAGTGTTTCAGTGACAAGTCAAAATGCAAAGAATGTATGCCTCTATTATATTCTCTTGCAAAATTGGCATTTGAAACATTAATTAGTAAAAACAGAGAAACATCCCTGGTCTTTGAGGAATCGGCTGCCAAGTCTCACGGCGTTGATGAAAATGACATACAAACTTGTCTTAAAGTCGGCATAATGTCGCAAGACATAGTTCCAGACTTACTAACAGATAAGACAAGTTTGTCGTTCTTGCATAAATCTTATCAGGAGTTCCTGGCAGCTCTATACATCACGATGCGTGAGGGGGACGACAAAATAATAGAACATATATTCAGTGTCTGCAATACAGTACAAATGTTACTGGAAATGTCAAAGGTAGTTTTGTTTGTTAGTGGAATGAATCCTGCCATAGCAGAAAAAATGTCACCAGGCATAAGAAATGTGACGGGTCAAGAGAGCCGTATCCAGCAGTACAGACGAGAAGTGGGAGGGGAGTACGAGTATATCAGGGACAGTAATCAAGCATATATCAGGAACATTCAGGATATGATTATTGACTGTATGAAGGAGAGCTCAGATAATGGCCATGGTCATCTCAATCTCTCTCTGGATGACATTGATATAGGCAAGTATAGAGACTATAGGGACCATAGTGAATATAGTGACAGAGATCTGGAAGCCCTTCAACACCAGGTCACCCAAAACACTGCTAATATCAAGTCTGTTCACATTTACTGTAAGTCAGAAGCCAGATATTCAGATTTCCTTCAACACATTGTACACTGTGAATCACTAGAGAAAATAGATCTGGAGGCAGATTTAACTAATATGTCACTTGATAATTTCACTAACATGTTGAACTTACCAAAGATAGTGGCTCTAGGACTCAACTGTAGATTAACTCATGACCAGAAATCAATATTAATGACATCTCTGTCACGGAGAACTGTGCTCAGGAAGTTAGTTAATGTGCTTAAGTTCCATAAAAGAAATACTGGGCTCAGGAAGTTAGTGGCACTCAGACTATCAGGCCGTTATGACTCCTTTATAACATTAACTCATGACCAGATGTGCACGTTAATGACTTGTCTCTCACAGACAACACAGCTCACACAGATTGTGTTAGAGAGGGTACAATGCAGTAATCATGGTCCCCAGTGTAGACATCAGCTAGATTTATCACAGAATAAACAGCTGCAGAAACTTACACTACATGATCTATATATAGACAAGGTGACATTGAACCCAGCAGAGATGACAGACTGCAGTATTAGGTACCTACCCATTCCTGGTGCAGCAAAGTCCATACTGAGATGTCTACATGGGGCAACTAAACTACAAACACTGAATTGTTGGGGGTTACGTCATACTGCTGACATAGACTCACTAGAGACCGTCTTGCCCACTCTAGTACACCTGAGACAGGTTGTGTTATGGTGGATAGACTTGAGTGATAGAAATATTCTCTTGTCTCCACAGATGATGAACCTGGAGTATGTAATGTTACATGGTGTTACATGGACAGATGCACGTATGTGTGAGTTTGTGGCCAGTATTCCTGACACACCACATCCAGTGACATGTGAGTTGGGGTTACGCGGTGTGGAGTCTACCAGAGTACGTGACTACATCCTCTCCTCTCCAAGATTTGTTGTGACACGCTATGATCCTGGTGGTTATCCAAGTATTGATTTCCACACCCAGAAGCCTGGAGAAGGAACGCGACCACAGAAGTAAATACAAACATCTGCACATATTTGTTGTTTTTCAGTAAACAAATGTTTCATGTGCATTTTAAGTTGTTGAGTTGAGTACAAATTCATGTTTTTCGGACGATAACTTTTGAAATACTCGAGCGATATTCAATTACTTTGACTTGTTTTCTTCGTTGAATCATTTCCAAACTAATCATGTAAGTTTTATATCTAATTTCCAAAAAAAGTTGTTTTTGTTCAAACTGGGTGGTTTTTTTTCAGAGTGGCCATTTTTAACAAAATTAGAAAAAACATTTTTTTTTCGAAAACTACTCAACCGATCGTTAAATATAACCACTTGTTTTCTTAGTGGGGTTATTTTCTGTCTATTGAAGTGACTTTTATTAAACATTTCTGAAAAAAGTTGTTTTTGATCAATTTGGCAAAATTAAATACTCAAAAATGTTGTTTTTCCTTCATAGATTTAAAGGGAAACTGTTAAAAATCATCGTCTCAACAACCATTGTACGTACGTTGACAGTTGTTTACTTCGAAATGATTGTTGTATCCTAGAATATAAGATGTGTACAGATGAAACCACTTGGAAGAAAATGAGAGTCCTGGGTTTCCTATTTTTAGCGCCTGATCGAAAAGGTTCGGGAATATAGAAATGACCTTGGCGTCCGTTTGTCCGTGAGTCTGGAACTTGAAAGGTCGAATGTTCTTATTTCCTTGGTTGACCTGTAACCTTTTAACCGATGGATTTGAAGAAATGGTTTGAAAATGACAGCAGGCAGTGTGTCGTCCTGATATATCCCAACCATACTTTTTAAGGTCAATGTCGTGGCCAGGTCAGGGGTCAAATGCACGACTTTAAAACCAATTTTTTGTTTTTGCAAAATTGGGATTTATATTTCCCATGTTAGGAAAGTTATTTTGCATATTTGTATAGAATTAATGGTGTAATTTCTAATATTTGCACAAGTTGTAAAGGAAACCATGTACAATGTTAGGAATGTTATTTTGCATATTTGATAGTTTGTATAGGATTAGCAGTGTGAATTTCTAATACACTAGACGACACTTATAAGTTAACCCCGATTTTAAATGCTAATAAAACATTTTTTTCATCATAATTTCCTCAAACTTTGAACACATTCTTGAAAGCGGTCACGGAATGTAATCTGATTATCAAATTGATTATTTATTTTCAATTTTAATTTTGCTGAATCAGTTAAAAATAAATATATCATGAGTTTAAGACGATTTTGTCAAATAATTTAAATTTAAAAGATGAAATATAATGTAACTGGGGTGCTTATAAGTGTCGTCAAGTGTTTGTTTTGATAGTTTGTATTTGTACATGTATAACATTAGCAGTGTGAGTTTGTGATATTTGTATGTGTTATTTACTATAAATAATTTTAAGATTTCACGGGCTGTATTCAAGAAGCATTGTTACCACCAAAATATCATATCATCTTAAATATGTGTGTACAAGTCAAAGTTCCCCTTTAAAGTTATTTCCGATGATCCCGTCAAATTCAAGATGGCTGCCATTACAAAACATAGTGAAATCACGTTTTAATATTTCCTCAAAACCCCTAAGTCACTTTGAATGCAACATTCCTGTTGGCGCCATATAACCTTTTTGTGTTTATGGGACGTAAATTCAACTTTTCTTGTTAATACAACCTAGAACAGTGTCTATTAATTGGACATCAATGCTTTTAAAGGGACACACGGCAATCTTGAGTTTAATATCAAGCATTAAATACCGCGATTTATTATTCCTGTATCATTTTGTCTTGGAACCTGTTGCATATAATCAAAATTTGAGATTTCAATTGTCTTCATTATTCTACCAGGTTTTTCAATATATTATTGTTGGAATATAATATATAGTTAGTAATTTGTAAACACAATTTGCTTTGAACTAATCTAATAATATAAATGATTGAACAAATGCAAGTTATGTAGAAAACTAAAGGGACGCCTGCATTTTTAAAAAATCAAGGTTGCCAAGTGTCCCTTTAATTTGTAACACAGGCAGATTTTGTTAACTGAAACAATTCATCATGATCGAAGTCTGAAATGTATTATTAACAAAGAACTTACAATAATAAATCATCGACATGATAAAAAATCCATTTTTTATTTTGTTTTTAAAGGGATACCTGGCAATCTTTATTTTTTTTAAACTCAGGGTGTCCCACTAGTTTTTCTGCATAACTTGCATTTGTTCAATCATTAATATTAATTATAAGAACAGTATTAAGCAATTTGTTTTTGCATATTATTAATTTTTGTTATTATTGCACAAATAATATATTAAAACTTATAGTAAGACGAAATGGTGAATACTTAAAATTTGATTTATTCAAAAGTGACCAGGGTAAAAGTAAAAATGATACTGTATATATAAATCGAGACACCCATTTCAAACACCAAGATTTTAAAGAGAGAAAAACTGTTTTGTATCTGACGTCGTGGCAGATTTATTCCATTACAATTTTTTTAGACATTTGACCGTCATGTCTTGTGATAAAACTATCTTTAAAGGGACACTCAGCAATCCAAATTATTTTTAATTATTATTTGAATAAAACAAAGCAAATTGCATGACTAATTGTTGATTACATTGCACCAATAATATATTTACACCTTTGTAATTATATTGAAGAAACTGCAAAGACTTCAAGATTGCCGTGTGTCCCTTTAAAGAGAGAAAACAAACTGTTTAGTATATGACGTTTATGACGCGATGTTTTGGCACTAAAGTTTATCTGACGTCATGGCGGATTGATTCCATTTTGATTTTTTAGACATTTGACTGTCATGTCTTGTGGTAAAAACTATCTTAAAGGGACACGCAGCAGTCTAAACTTTTTTAAATTCGAGTTTTTTGCATATTTGCAAATTATTTTTAATAATTATTTGAATAGAACAAAGCAAATTGCATGACTAATTGTTGATTACATTGCACCAATAATATATTTACACCTTTGTAATTATATTGAAGAAACTGCAAAGACTTCAAGATTGCCGTGTGTCCCTTTAAAGAGAGAAAACAAACTATTTAGTATATGACGTTTATGACGCGATGTTTTGGCACTAAAGTTTATCTGACGTCATGGCGGATTGATTCCATTTTGATTTTTTAGACATTTGACTGTCGACATTGTGGTAAAAACTATCTTAAAGGGACACTCAGCAATCTAAACTTTTTAAAACTCTAGTTCGTTTGCATATTTGCAAATTATTTTTAATAATTATTTGAATAGAACAAAGCAAATTGCATGACTAATTGTTGATTACATTGCACCAATAATATATTTCCACCTTTGTAATTATATTGAAGAAACTGCAAAGACTTCAAGATTGCCGTGTGTCCCTTTAAAGAGAGAAAACAAACTGTTTAGTATATGACGTTTATGACGCGATGTTTTGGCACTAAAGTTTATCTGACGTCGTGGCGGATTGATTCCATTTTGATTTTTTAGACATTTGACTGTCATGTCTTGTGGTAAAAACTATCTTAAAGGGACACGCAGCCATCTAAACTTTTTAAAACTCGAGTTTTTTGCATATTTGCAAATTATTTTTAATAATTATTTGAATAGAACAAAGCAAATTGCATGACTAATTGTTGATTACATTGCACCAATAATATATTTACACCTTTGTAATTATATTGAAGAAAATGCAAACTAATTTTATTACATTTTGCTTAATTATAAGGGACACGCAGCAATCTAAACTTTTTAAAACTCTAGTTTGTTTGCATATTTGCAAATTATTTTTAATAATTATTTGAATAGAACAAAGCAAATTGCATGACTAATTGTTGATTACATTGCACCAATAATATATTTACACCTTTGTAATTATATTGAAGAAACTGCAAAGACTTCAAGATTGCCGTGTGTCCCTTTAAAGAGAGAAAACAAACTGTTTAGTATATGACGTTTATGACGCGATGTTTTGGCACTAAAGTTTATCTGACGTCATGGCGGATTGATTCCATTTTGATTTTTTAGACATTTGACTGTCATGTCTTGTGGTAAAAACTATCTTAAAGGGACACGCAGCAATCTAAACTTTTTAAAACTCGAGTTTTTTGCATATTTGCAAATTATTTTTAATAATTATTTGAATAGAACAAAGCAAATTGCATTACTAATTGTTGATTACATTGCACCAATAATATATTTACACCTTTGTAATTATATTGAAGAAAATGCAAACTAATTTTATTACATTTTGCTTAATTATATACAGGCAGATTTAGACAAAATGTGCTGCTAATTTTGATGGTCCATAAACACCTCAAGATTGCCGTGTGCCACTTTAAACTCGTTTCATTCCATATTAGATTCGTGCAACTTTTAAACTATTTTGATATTTTAACTAATCAAAACGCTTGTTAATAATTCATAACTCGTTTCATTAATTGTATATGGAACGAAAACTCTTCAAGAGTTTGATGGCAATAATGCTTCTTAAAGTATGCCATTTATAAATAAATGTTGTATTATCAAAAGAGCAGTGGCAGAAAAACAATTACGTGGCTCCAGCGTAAATGGAGTTTCTACGATAGAATTTGCAGCAACACTGTAGTTCAGGGTGAGAAGGTTCTAGGCCCATTTTCCATATTTTATCTTGATATACATGGAAGATGAGCCTGGCATATTCAATTCAATTCATGCCTGTTGGGCGCCTAGGCCCATTTTCCATATTTTATCTTGATGTACATGGAAGATGAGCCTGGCATATTCAATTCAATTCATGCCTGTTAGGCGCCATATAACCTTTTCATGTGTTGGTGCGCCTTAAAACCCCAATTCAATATTATTACCTGTGTTTTTAGCTCGTCTGTTTTTGAAAAACAATCGGTGAGGTATTGTCACAACTTGATCGTTGTCTACGTCTTTCATAATGCCAGATTCTTTAACTCGTGCTTATATTTTAGTAATTAATTTTATATACATGTATTAAAATTATGTCCCCTTTTGACTTTAATAGAAACAATTGGTACAAGTTTTGTATAAGCCTGTATCTCGGAAACTTACAAATAATAGATTGAAACTTCACACATGTATAACTCATGTGACAGCCAGGTTCTATAACTGGTGCTATTATTTTTATATACTTACGTTTTAATTTTGTCAAAGTGTGTGACAGTCGAGCCTCTGCACCAGCAGGCGATGCTTCTTGTTAATTGTTTAAATCGGCTTAACTATCCGACATGGTTTATGTTCATTTTGATTAATTTTTGAGACATTTGACCTTCATGTCGTGTAATAATTAGCATGTTAAAGGGACACATGGCAATCTTGCTTTTTAAAACTCTGTGTCGTGTTATTTTTTCTACATAACTTGCATATATTATTTAAATATATCAAAGTTGATTGCTTTTGCATATTACTAATTGTTTATAACATTGCACCAATAATATATATTATACCTATAAAGAAACAGTTAATAGAACTAATTTATTACTTTTTATGCCCCCGAAGGGAATGGGGGCATATAGTAGTCGCACCGTCCGTCCATTCGTTCGTCCGTACAGTCGTGTCCGGTTAATAACTCTTGACAATAATGGACGGATTTTCACAAAACTTAGCACAATTGCTCACCACAGTAAGACTGTCGCGCACAAAATCCAGGTCCGTGGCTCCAAGGTCAAGGTCACACTTAGAGGTCAAAGGTCAAAATGAAGTGCTTTCGTGTCCGGTTAATAACTCTGACATTCATGGTCAGATTTTCAAATAAATTGGCACAAGTACTCACCACAACAAGATGACATGTTGCTCACAAAATCCAGGTCTGTGGCATCAAGGTTGCACTTAAAGGTCAAAGGTCACTTCGGGGGCATTTGTCACTTCCAGTAACATTTCTTGTAATTTAATAAATTACATACAAGCAAGGTTTAAAGTCAAGTAATAGTCATTTAAAATTCTAGTTTCTAATTTTCATGCTTTAAACCTTCAAGTTTGCTGTGTGTCCCTTTAAACTCATCTCCATTCCAAATAAGATTTATGTAGCTTGGGAATCATTTTGAAATTTTAACACCAAAAGTCTTTTTAAAATTAAAATAATTTGTAATTGTATATGGAATGGAAAGTCATTCAAGATCCTATATATATGTCGACCAAAGTTTTAATGTATTTAGGAGATTAAAGATTTGCAAAAGGATTAGGAGTTTGATGGCAATAATGCTTCTTATAGCACACGCGGCAATCTTGATTTGTGAAAAACTCCGAGCATCCCGTTAGCTGTTCTACAGAACTGGCATTCGCTCAATCATTAATATTAATTATCAGAATAGTATAAAGGAAATTGTTGTTGCATATTATTAACTGTTGATTATATTGCACCAATAATATAGTTAAACCTATACAAGACAAAAAAAAAAAGTCTAAATTTTATTTAATAATATGCGTGCCCGTTTCAAGTCTAAATGATAGTGCATAAATAGAGACGCCCATTTTAATGCTGGATAAACACTTGAAGATTGCCTTGTGTCCCTTTAAATGTATGTCAGTATAATCAGATATTGCTTGTATTAGCTCTTGTTGGTACGAGTATTTGTATTTTATTAGTGTTTATATTTTATTCCATATTAAAGATTTCCCGTGTGGTTGCCGGGGTAGTATACAACCACTGCAATCTAACAAACAAACTGTCACATGCAGAAGGGTAGCACCCTCCCCCACCTCATTCATATATATATTTTTTTTTATCATGAACATTCAAGGGCTTTTATAATATCATGACACCGTATATGCAAATGTGGAAATGAGACTTCATCGTAAATGGAGTTTCTACCTTAGAATTTGCAGCAACTCTGCAGTTTTGCAGGTAAGAAGGTTCTAGGCCCATTCTCCATATTTTATCTTGATGTAAATGGAGGATGAGCCTGGCACGTTCATTCCTGTTAGGCGCCATATAACCTTTCATGTGTTGGTGCGAAATGTTAATGAATGCATTAAGAGTATGATTGTTGTCGCTACAATCATCATGAACTTCTCGTGAAAACAACTGGCAGTTCAGTTTTCATTTTTGGTAGGATTGTTCGCCATCCCATGAAGATCACCATTTTGTTTCGACAATTTTTACCGCAGTCGGCCCTTTTTGGACATTGCAGTCGGCCCTTTTTGGACATTTTACGGTCTAATTAAAACCTTTTGGTCACAACTTGTCAGTGAGTTTTGAATGGATGGTCCAAACCATGGATGTTTAGTTATATTGTTTGCCATCATGAGATGATGGTCATATTACATCACCATTTACCTATGACAATTTATACAGGAGTTACGACTCCTTTGCCCCGTGTGGTTGCAGGGGGCAAAGAATAGGGCCACTGCCGATCCCTTTGGAGGGGTAGGCAGAGGGGTAGAATCCCCCCAAATTCATGTTCATTTTATCACTTTTTGTTCATGTTCATTAAAGGTCTTCATCATGATCCCTGCATTGTTTCGGGTGCTATCTCGCTCGCATCAAAAGAGCAGTGGCAAAAAAAAAATAACGTGGCTCCAGCGTAAATGGAGTTTCTACAATAGAATTTGCAGCAACTCTGCAGTTCAGGGTGAGAAGGTTCTAGGCCCATTTTCCATATTTTATCTCGATGTACATGGAAGATGAGCCTGGCATGTTCATGCCTGTTAGGCGCCATATAACCTTTTCATGTGTCAGGGCTTTTTTACCTTATATGACAGAGGCCTGTAAAGGGCCTCTTCCAAATAGAAAATTGGACTGTTTTTTCCCAACTGTGGCAGAAATATTTCCCAATCAGAAAACAGCAGTCTCTCAGAATTTGAGAAAAAGCATGAATTCAGCAGTGTATTGTTGTCTGCTAAGTAAATTCCGACTTGGAAAAGTTAATAATTATGGTAAATAATGGATGACAATATAAATAAAGTATATTAATGTCATATTTACTTAATTTTTGAAACCTTGTATTTTTCCCAAAATGAGAAATAAGCGCGTTCTTTTTTCCCAAAATGGACAGGCCTGGGCCTCTTCCCAATTTTGTGGAAAAAAGCCCTGTGTGTTGGTGCGCCTTAAAACCCTAATTCAATTCAATCAATTACGACTCCTTTACAATATGGTCCGTATGCATGTTGAAATAGCATTTGTTTTTAGTTATTAGCTCTACTGATCACAGATCAGCAGAGCTTATGCCGTGGTGCGGCGTCCGTCGTCCGTCTGTCCGTAAACTTTTTTTTGTAGCGACTACTCCTCTGAAACTACTGAATGGATTTTCATGAAACTTTACAGAAATGTTGCCCATGAAGTCTAGTTGATCCTAGCAAAAATTCATGTAGATGTGAAATCCAAGATGGCCGCCAAATCTAAAAATAGGTTTTTAAAAAACAAGTTTGTAGCGACTACTTCTTGAAAACTCTAAGGGATATTGCTATGGGACTTTTTCTAAAATGATCAGCATGACATGATGTTGGTCCTTGTCAAAAATCGTTTTGATTCGACGTTAAACATGGCTGCCAGCGGCCATCTTTGTTTACATAGAGTGATATAATGAAAACCTGTAGCGACTACTCCTCTGAAACTACTTGACGGATTTTCATGAAACTTCACAGGAATGTTGCTATTGATGTTTTATTGATCCTAGCAAAATTTCAGTTCGGATGGAAATTCAAGATGGCCGTCACGGCTAAAAATAGATTTTTAAAAAATAAGTTTGTAGCGACTACTTCTTGAAAACTATAAGAGATATTGATATGGGACTTTTTCTAAAATGATCAGCATGACATGATGTTGGTCCTTGTCGAAAATCGTTTTGATTTGACGTTAAACATGGCTGCCAGCGGCCATCTTTGTTTAATAGAGTTATATAATGAAAACTTGTAGCGACTACTCCTCTGAAACTACTTGACGGATTTTCATGAAACTTCACAGGAATGTTGCTCTTAATGTCTAATTGATCCTAGCAACATTTTAGGTCGGCCAGAAATTCAAGATGGCCGCCACGGCTAAAAATAGATTTTTAAAAAATAAGTTTGTTGCGACTACTTCTTGAAAACTATAAGAGATATTGATATGGGACTTTTTCTAAAATGATCAGCATGACATGATGGTTATCCGAGTCGAACATTATTTTGATTCAATGTTAAACATGGCTGTCAGTGGCCATCTTTGTTTACATAGAGTTATATAATGAAAACTTGTAGCGACTACTCCTCTGAAACTACTTGACGGATTTTCATGAAACTTCACAGGAATGTTGCTCTTGATGTCTAATTGATCCTAGCAAAATGTCAGGTCGGCCGGAAATTCAAGATGGCAACCACGGCTAAAACTAGATTTTCAAAAAACCAGTTTGTAGCGACTACTTCCTGAAATGAAAATCAATCAGTAGAGCTTCAAGGTCATTGACCTCTTGTATTGTTTGCCATTATGAGATGATGGTCATATTACATCACCATTTACCTACGACAATTTATACAGGAGTTACGACTCCTTTACAATATGGTCCGTATGCATGTTGAAATAGCATTTGTTTGGATGATCTTGCACGATTAACAATTCTTCATTTATACATAATTTAAAGTGACTGGAGGCGATCTGGAAGAAGTGTGGATGTATATCCAAATATAAAACACAAAAATATGATGCTCTTCATTTGCGCATAAAAAGTACATGTTTACTAAATTGGATCTCTTGTTGTGTCCGGTTTAATTATTGTTCATAAAAATTATTGGTATGGAAAACCCTGCAAGTTTTTGTGGTAAAAAGTATTAAAGGGACACCCAGCAATCTTATTTGTGTTAAAACTTGTGGCATCCCGTCAGTTTTTTCGGCGTAACTTGGAACATTTGCTGTCATTAATAATAATCATTTAAATAGTTCAAAGTTACGGTTTTACCAGGTTACTAATAGTTGGTTACTTTGCACCAATAATATATTTAAAATAACGAGGGGAAAACAAAACGTCCAAATTCTATTATCTGATATTTAAATTTATGCAGGCAGTTTTAAAGTCTAAATGATACCAAAAAATTGAATTGAATTGAATGTTGTTTAACGGCTCAACACAGTATAGGTTATTTAGAGCCGCCCCTGAGAACCGTGACCTACTCTTATTATCGTATAGATTCCTATGGTTGCTTATTTTAATGCGTAATGCTTGAAAAATACTTGCCATGAATCCCCATGTGTCCCTTTAATTCATATGGGATTCAAGATTGCCATGTCCCTTTAATTAATTTGGGGATTCAAGATTACCGCATGTCCCTTTAATTGATTTGGGGATTCAAGATTGCTGTGTGTCCCTTTAATTTATATGGGGATTACTCATTGCCGTGTATCCTTTTAATTCCTTTGGCAATTCAAGGTTGCTGTGTGTGGGGATTCAAAATTGCTGTTTGTCACTTTAATTTATATGGGGATTACTGATTGCCGTGTATCCTTTTAATTCCCTTGGCAATTCAAGGGTGCCATGTGTGCCGTTAATTCATATGGGGGATCCAAAATTGTTGTGTTTCCCTTTAATCCTTAAAACACCATACAAATAAACAAAACAACATCTTATGTGGATTCAAGGTTGCCATGTGTGCCTTTAATTCATCTGGGGATTAAAGGTTGCCATGTGTGCCTTTAATTCATTTGGGGATTCAATGTTGCCATGTGTGCCTTTAATTCATCTGGGGATTCAAGGTTGCCATGTGTGCCTTTAATTCATTTGGGGATTCAAGGTTGCCATGTGTGCCTTTAATTCATTTGGGGATTCAAGATTGACATGTGTGCCTTTAATTCATCTGGGGATTCAAGGTTGCCGTGTGTCCCTTTAATTCATCTGGGGATTCAAGATTGCCATGTGTGCCTTGAATTCATCTGGGGATAAAAGGTTGCCATGTGTGCCTTTAATTCATTTGGGGATTCAAGATTGCCATATCACTTTAATTAATTTGGGGATTCAAGATTGTCGCGTGTCCCTTCAATTTATTTGGGGGTTCAAGATTGCCGTGTATCCCTTTAATTTCATATCTGGATTCAAAATTGCTGTGTGTCCCTTTAATTAATATGGGTGTGTATCCCATTAATTCCTTTGGCAATTCAAGGGTGCTGTGTGTGGGGATTCAAAATTGTTGTTTCCCTTTAATCATTAAAACACCATACAAAGAAACAAAACAAGCACATGTTATGTGGATTCAAGGTTGCCATGTGTGCCTTTAATTCATATGGGAATTCAAGATTGACATGTGTCCCTTTAATTAATTTGGGGATTCAAGATTGTTGTGTGTGCCATTAATTCATTTAGAGATTCAAGATTGCCGTGTGTCCCTTTAATTCATTTGTGGATTCAAGATTGATGTGTGTCCCTTTATTTCATATGGGAATTCTTGATTGCCGAATGTCCCTTTAATTTATGAGATTTAAGATAACTGTGTGTCCCTTTAATTCACATGGATTGCCATCTGTCTCTTTTAATTCATTTAAGGATTCAAGATCCGCTACGACAGTGGAGTATCATGCTTTTTCTCGCAGGATTTTCACAGAACTTCATCGAAATGTTCCTTATATGAATCTAACGTGCGAAATTTTGGGTCAATGTGACCTACTGTCGACGAAAAAATATAGGTCACGTCCGGTCTCCGCTGCAACGTGCGTATCTTGCTTCTTTCTCGCAAAATGTTCACTAAACTTCACCAGAATGTTTCTTATATGAATCTAACGTGCAAAATTTCGGGTCGCTGTGACCTACTTTTGATGAAATATAGGTCACATCCAGTATCCGCTACGACATGTATCCCCCACTGTTAATGACATTAGTATGTCTTGGGATTGACATTGGTGTTGGTCAAATAAAATATCTGGTCTTTTGTAATAGGGCTCGAAAATTAAATGACAAATAGCTAGTGTTACGTACTCACCACCAAGGGCAGAAAAGTGTGCATATAGCGTGATTTATTATCATTACCCCCCGTGTGGTTGCTGGGGTAGAATACAACCACTGCAAACACACCATCAAATACAGAGGGGTAGGACCCCACCCTTCATATTCATTTCGTCATTTTTTGTTCGTGTCATTAAAGGTCTTCATCATGACCCCTGCATTGTTTCAGGTTCCATCTCGCTCACATCACTAAGAACAGTGGCAGAAAAACAATAAACGTGGCTCCAGCGTAAATGGAGTGTCTAGGTCCTAGGCCCATTCTCCATATTTTATCTCGATGTACATGGAGGATGAGCCTGGCATGTTCATGCCTGTTTGGCGCCATATAACCTTTCATGTGTTGGTGCACCTTAAAACCCAACTCAATACAATAATGTACCTAATGTGACACTAAAGCAGTTTACCAGTAAGTTGGAAAGGACCGAGATTTTGTTGTAAAATTCAGAATTACATTACTGCTTACCAATATAATTTTGCGACACCGTATCAGTTGTTTAGCTACCACTACACTAGGAAAAGACCGTTATTTGTTGTAAAATTCCAAGTAACAATACCATTAACCAAATATATATTGTAATTTGGTGACACGGTATTCGGTGTTATTTGCTACCAGTAAGCTAGGAAAGAACTGAGATTTTGTTGTAAATAAAACAATACAAATATGATGAGGTTAACAATTTAAAGGGACACAAGGCAATCTTAATTTTGACTTTAAACCTACTTGCCTGTATTTAAATAATAATGAAAAGTTTACTTGGTTATTCTATTGATAGTCTGAACTATATTGCAGTATAATCAACAATGAATCATATTTAAAAAAAAAAATCAACAAAATATTCAATATTACGATTTGCACAATTTGTAATTTAAGTAGACCAACAAGCATGTTTGAACTAATCAAGATTGCCATGTCTCCCTATAATTGTTATTATATATAAATATTGCTATGTAGAATTTATTTAACTTTTGTTGACAGTTAACTAATTAATGAAGAAAACATTAAACTTAAATGTATTAATTGACAAAGTGTTTGTTCCATTCTTTATAAAACATTATTTAGCTCTACTGATCAAAGATCATCAGAGCTTCTGCCGTGGTGTAACGTCCGTCATTCATCAGTCTGTAATTAACTTTTGTGTGGCAACTTCATCTGAAACTGCTAGATGAATTTTCATGAAACTTTACAGGAATGTTGCACTCGATGTGTAGTTGATCCTATATAAAATTTGGGTCGACTGGCAGTCCAAGATGGCCACCATAGCTCAAAAATATTTCAAATGACAGTTTTGTGGTGATAACTACTCTGAAACCACTAGATGGATTTTGATGACATCAAACAAGGGAGGTACTAGTTTTATATGACGCTCTTAAGATGTGACGTATCATGCTGTGGTGCTGTCCGTCTAGCTGATGAGCGAGTGTGGCTAATAACTTTAAAAAGTATTAGGCATGATCCAATGAATACACCTGAAAATGGCCCACAACCTGAATTTATATTTTCACGCGCCGCCATGAAAGACTAGTGAAGTGGGCATTATATACTGAAAGGGAAAAGAAACGCATAATCAAACAAATACCTATACAAATACTATTATATACACCTAATTCCACGTAATATTTCAGATATATCTCAACATGTTTTGTACAAAAAGGGGCTACAACTAATTACAGAAAGGACAACTCTGTCATGTAGTAGACCTTTTAATCAAAGTATACTTTGTTACACGAAATTCAAAAATGCTGAAGTTTTGCTTGAAAAAGTCGAGCCATTTCAGTATTGTATTTAATGTTAAAAGATTGGAACGTTTAAAACAAAAGTTTGCTCACCTGCTTGAGCCAAATGCTCATTCTGTCAATAATTCAACTTTTAAAGCGCATTCTGTCGATAATTCAACTTTACAGGGGACACCATTGGTGTGTTCGGTGCTGTTTAAAACTTCTTTCCGAAAGGACAGGCCTAATGTTGCCCTGTACCATTCGAGCATATTAAACCTACAATATATAGCGGAAATACCCATTATGCGTTGGTTTTTCCTTTCAGTATAGTATAACCCTTGCCCTGATTCCTATTTTTGGATTACTTTCCTTTGACAAATTACAGGTGATTGTGGCTAATGACTAAGCACGTACAATCTTCAGCACTTCTTCAGCATGATCCAATGATTCGGGCAATGAATACATCTGAAAAAGGGCCACAACTCTGTGAATTATATTTTTATGCTCAAGGGAGAGTATATATTTGCTACTTTGTCCAGAGCACAACTTTACATTACTAATGGGACTTGAAAATGATATTCATACAGTGATAAAGTGAAGTGATCAAGATCCATAAATATAGCTTCAATCAAGTAAGAGCAATTGCCCTTTGTAATGTTATACTTAAGAAATAGAATATCATTTACGGTGAATTATCGTGTAATATATCACAGTTCAATTGTAAACAATAATTTCACTCGCCCTTCGACAAACCGTGATATATTACAAGATAATTCACCGTAAACGATATTCTATTTCTATTCTAATACCCCTAAAATGTGAAAATAACGCACACATCTGAAATCTTTTGCATTGCTTTGCTTACTCTCCTGATGTTGCAAACGTTACAGTGATATCTTTCGCACTGCCTTGCTTATTCTCCTAACACTGCAAACGTTACAGTGATATATCGTTGAATATAACGAGACATTTTAAACCAGGCTATATAGTGCGGGTGTATTAAAACAATAATTTTTTCTCAGTTTCTGAAGCATAACTGGAAAACTACTAATGGGACTGCAATAAAACTTCACCCAATGAGGGGAAGTGCAGTGTGCAATAACCATAATTCTATTCAAATAGTTATTTCCCTTGGTAGAACGCCGCAGGTTTTTAAAAAGTCAAGATTGTCGTGTGTCCCTTTAAACCACTTGCTACATACAGGAATGTTGATGTTTAGTTGATCTTCAGTAAAATTCCGAGTTGTCCGTAAGATGACAGCCATAGCTAAATATAGATTTTCAAAGACAATTTTGGTTTAAAGATATTTTATTTTCATATTATACAACACGCATATGTAAATAATACAAAGTTAATAGGGTTGGAACAACAATCTGATACAGTTTCTCTCCTTGCTATTTAACAAATGCAGTTGATGATGGTAGTTAATACAGTTTTAACATCGATATGGCATTTTTATTTTTGATTATATATCCTTTTTTGCGTAAAAGGGAAAACAAAGACAATTTCGTGATGGCTTCTCCTCAGAAACTAATAGATGGAGTTTCTGGAAAGATGTACTTGATTTTTACTTGGAATGAAGGGGAAATTAAGTAAGCCTGAAATCTAGAGCTAATAGTAGATTCTCAGGACAAGTTTGTTTTGTTTGTATGGTGTTTTACGTCATTTTCAACACATGTAAGGTTTTATACGACGGTCGATTTTTTGTGGTGAAGGCAGACCACCCACTTTCTGGGTAAAACCAGTACTGTACACCTCCCGCCATCCGAAGACAAGTTTGTGACGTCTTCTACTCTGAAAGTATAAGTTGGATTTCCCTAAATTTTTCAGGAACATTTGATACCAGCTAAACATATACCAACTTTACTGATTGTGTACAGGAACAATGCACAAAGGAACAATGCACGTCAGTAAAGTAAGCTCTACTGATTAATAAAGATTGACAGAGCTTATCATCCGTCTGTCCGTCCTTCCGTAAACAATCCTTTGAAACTACTTGATGAAACTTGGTATAATGATATTACCAAACATACTTGGCCATAGTTATTAGATGCATTTACATTTATTTCAACAATATATTTGTTACCAATAAAACCATCAAGAGGGCCTGCATCGCTTAGACTACTGGTTGTACACATTTGGTGGAAATCTGATGAAAAAAAAAGCCTCAATGCTCTTAACAAAATAATGGGGGAGATAGGATGGGATGTCAGATATGGCCGTTTAAAACTTGTCCAAGATTTTATTGATATTAACACTCTAAATTTTGAACAAGTTTCGTAAAGATCAGATGAACAATTGTGTAGCTAACATATTTAACAAAACAATAAATAGCATTTTTCAATAACTCGGGCAATGAATTTGCTGTTTCGAGTCTGGCAAAAGTAGCTTTTAAATTTGACCCAAGTCTGTCTATGACACAGACGTCATAAAACAAAATATAAAACAAAACAAGAGGTCAATGACCTTGAAGCTCTACCGATAGATTTTGATAGCTAGAGTAGATCAGCCATGGAAACCTGTGAAGTTTTATGGAAATAGGACCAGCACTTTCAGGGCTTGCACTGGCTATTTTTTTCTTTGCGCAACTACTTTCGCCAAATGAAAAAAATTAGAGCCAAATTGAAGAAAACATTGGAGCCAAATATTTTCTTTATGGCACAAACTCATTAGTGAAATGTCAAATTAACGTGGTCCACAAAACAAATCATTTGGAGATACTTAACTATAACCCTGTTTACTCACTAAAACAAACTGAGGTTACAGATAGAACTTTTAGAGTCATGTATTGTTCTATAGTAAAAATCATGTTGGAACATTTCGAAACATTTAGGTATTGGAAGCTCAGGTAACTAACAGAGCTTTCCCCAGGACTATTTTTAAGGAGTGGTGGCATTAAACAACACACATTTATATTATCACTAAGCTTCGCGCAGCGAAGTCCCAAATTATTCATATTTACGACATTATGTCGACCGCGTTCTTCATGTCCGGAGTTTACATCGTCCGGCCCGCTTCATATTTTTCAGAACGGCGTATGGTACGCGGATTCAGACTTGCATCAATCAGCGTATAAATATAAATTTCTTACATTTTTCTTGTGAGAAGCAGCATGTGACGTCAAGACTTGAGTAGGGTTAAACATGACGTCATGCGATATTGTAAACATAACGTCAACGGTCATGTGCGTGAACATGTGCTAATTGCTTTGGTCTA
Organism: Cyrtodaria siliqua; assembly: GCA_037043455.1. Taxonomy (NCBI): domain Eukaryota; kingdom Metazoa; phylum Mollusca; class Bivalvia; order Adapedonta; family Hiatellidae; genus Cyrtodaria; species Cyrtodaria siliqua. The sequence goes on along the minus strand of JAWPHD010021405.1, from coordinate 8,626 downwards.
CAATGTTTGCCAGTCTGGCAATGGGGAAGAGGATGTGGGTATATTCAGATACACATCTGTGACAGTTTACTTACCTAATTAATGCATTCTAAAATGAAATAAAAAGGCCGGATGATCATGCCTCCACGCCCCCAACCATAGGCCTATGCTGTCATTTGGGCCTAGCTATGTTACAGTACATGTAGTCCGGAGTAAACTTATGTAATTCATGATAAATTAATAATTACAAAGTATTGAGCTTCGCCCGAAGCGAAGCCCCGAACATTAAATAAAACGATAATATTTTGGTAAGCATCGCGAAGCGAAGCCCACAGGCCATAAGCTTCGAGAAGCGAAGCCCCAAATCGCTTACAAATTCATATGTTATAACAATTTTATGACAGTGTGGTAAACATGGTGAAATGGTGCTGTAAACGCCAAAATAACGCTGAGCGCAGCGAGGTGTATGACAACAATTTAACAAGATGTGTGTATCTCACAAAAGGTTTAAATAGTCCCCGTCATCCAAACTCACACACGATGATTGCAGCGTCTGGTCTCTATTTCATTAAAATGTATAAAGGAATATTTTAAATACCGCTTCATAATTTATAAAGGGGCTGGCGTGGCCCTATAGACAAACGCTGAACTTGAAATCTGCTGAACCCGGGGTAAAGCCTCACCATCGCCACTGAGTTTCGTCTTTGTGTTCTTCAGCAAGACGCTTTTCATTAGCCTCGTCCGTCGGATGGGGACGTAAATTGGGAGGTTTTGTATATTAGAGTCTATCCTCCAAGCACGTTAGTTTAAAGAACTTTCCTTCTCCCCTACACTGACCCCTGAAATATTAATATTATGTTCAGAATTGTCCAACATTTTTTCCAGCATTTCTTGTTAAATTTGAGAACGTCATTTGTTTAAAAAATAGATTCACTCATAACTAACATACAAAAGGTGTGACCGAGGTGAGGATTCGATGCAATACGATCTTATTGATCTAAGTCATGTAAATTTTGTTTGAAAAATGCTTTAATTAAGATTATTGCACCAATGTTATGATGGCTGGTCAAAATCATGGTGAGCGTCAACAACTCGCTTTATCATCGTTGGAAACAACTAAAAGAGGCGTCTCCTTCTCCTATAATCTCGTTTGATGAATAGCATATTGTCTGTTCTTTGATTTAAAACCGATTTCATGTCTATGGGCCTATAAATAAGGAAGTTATGTCAGTTTTATGATTTGTCGTACCCCACTCACCTTCGTTTTACATGGACCCTATTTGATCGGGTCAGTGCATGGTTCGCGGGACCAGACTTGATTTTTTTTGTGATGTTAGTTTAAAACAGTTATATTAATGGTTAAATAACAAATAAATTTATGTTGTAAATGGATGTGCTGTGGTCGAGTGGATTGCGTACTTTACTCTCGTCCTAGAAGTCATGGGTTCAATTTTGTATCCGCATTGGGGCCACATCCAAGGTATATCAAATGCACTCCGATATTATTTTACCCGGGCAAGACACTGTGAGAATATGAACGCAGTTGAAGGGGATGTAAAGCCGTTGGTCCTATGTGCAGGGGTGGTGGAGGGGATATCCTGGGGGGTGGGGGGATATCCTGTGTGTACATTAAATATCTGAACTGCTGTCAGCCATACAAAATCTCTTAATAAATAAACTCTTCCTTGGAAATGAGACTACATATTTTACATTTTACTGAAATTACACTTACCCACAGTTTAATGATAAGCCTGATAGTGGCTCTCAAGTCACATAACCTTACAGTTGAAATAGATTTTGCTATACCAGTAAGTCCATTTGGACTACAAAAGGGTGTTTTGAAGAATTAATTGGCAGAGTAGCCAACAGCCTGACTTTTTTTGTGAACTCTGATGACCTGGATATACATGTTGCATTGTTCATTGAATTTTGTTTCCAGGACAACGGATAACTTTTTATTTTTATTTTAATACATTTGAATTCCTAGGTTCAGAATGGACTGACAAAGAAAATGAATGTTTGCAGACATTTGCACTTATTTAATAACTGATAAAAAAAATCTTTGTTCTTTTTATGAAAATATTATATAAATGCATGTACATGTATGTCTATATTTTGCTAAATGTTGAAGGCACAGATACTAGTTTAAAAAAAAATCTTATATATATTTAATAGATATATGACTCTCTTTTTTTTAAACCGGTATCTGTGGTTAAAGGTGCATGTGTACCCTAATATCAGTCGATGAATTGAATGTTGTCTTGTTGTTTAACAGCTCGTCAACACCAAGGTTACATGTATAAAGAGCTTCACCAGAGAGACAGGAAGGATACATAGGAAGCTAGGAACCTGTCCAGCCCCTACAAATATATTTCGTTTTATGTCAAATAATACCGGGACAGGATAAATTTACAAGCAGCTTTCGATGAAAACTTATATAAATTCATGTTCTCAAAATTATTTGTTACTAGGAGTAACAACAATGTTAAACATACAGCTTCAACTACAAATTCTGTTGACCCAAATCTGAAGACAACACCATCATATATTCCAATTTCAGACAAAAAAACACTCCAGAACTTGAGGTAAATTAAATATATAATTCAGTTGACAGATAGTTATTTTATTCATTGGAATTTTTTTTAGTGACTTCATTAATTGATAGGTATGTTTGGATACCATTATAACATATTCACTCACAGTGGTGAGCGGACGAGTGGAATATTCCTGCCCTGGATCAATACAACTGGTATAGGATGTTGGAACCAGCATCTTTAATCTATTCTAATGTACCATAATTGGGTATTTGGAATGGCCATCATATGAGCAAAGATGAGATGCAAAGATGAGATTTCACTACAGAATACGTCTCCTCAAGAAGAGAAAGTGTCTTTATCCTATGTATATATTTAAATGGTTTTCTATGACTGACATGTACATTTTTCTGTCAGGCATTTAAAACTAGCATTGGATAATTACACAAACATCATTTACATGTGACTACAAAATTAATATATCATCTGGACTGCTGTGAAAATGGATTTAGATAAAGAGCAAAGAGGATGTCAACTACAGAAGAGCTGCATCACAGTGAACAAACATGTATATCCTGTGCATAGTTCACATCTGTAAGCAGTCAAATCGTTGGATAATCCAAAAGGGACACATGGCAATCTTGTTATTTTTTTTATATAAAATCTCCTGGTGTCCTGTCAGTTTTTCTACAAAAGTAACATATATGCAATTATTCACTCATTTATATTAATCAAATTGACTTTGTTTTTGCATATTACTAACTGTTGGTTATAATGCACAAATATTATATTTAAACCTTTGGTCGAATAATAATAACAAATTAAAACTCAAAATTTAATTCAACTTTATGTCAGACGCTAACAGATAAACACTTCAAGATTGCTGTGTGTCCCTTTAAGACAATGACACTGAAGTGTATGTCGGTCAGTATGAATCTTGCTATCAAAAAGAAAAATAGGTGCACTGTGTTTCCTACTGCATGCTCTAAAAAAACATAGTGTAGGTCAGTAGGCATTCGTTTTCCTTTTTTTTTAAGCAAGATATTGTGAGATTCTATTTATCACATAAAACCCATAAAAGTTGATGATATCATACAACATGAAAGTTTCTCTGTGATGTTGTCAGTTTAGGACACTTTAATAAACATAGTTATACCACCAGTGCTCAGGGAATTACAGAAAATATAGAATGGTATTACCGTTATGTTGCACAAATTCTTTATTTTTTCGTTTTTGCATAAAAAATTTAGGTTTGCTCTGTTGAGCATTAGGATCAGTTATTGTATGTTTAAGCAATTAACTTGATCTAAGATGGCCCCAAATATTAATATATGTTTGTAGGTTAGACTTTAGTTAATACTTACAATTGTCATGTAAGTCTGTTCTGTCTTCTATGTGATAGGAAATCCATGGGCAGATGTATGTGATGAAATACATTGTAGAAATAACATGCTTATCCCAAATCACTATCCAATCGCAAATGCAGAACTTAAATACACAGTTGCGAGATGGATAGTTTCATGTGATAGCAAGAGGTCATGACTATGTCCCCCTTCCTTTATGGTCTGGCACAAATGCTGGCTGCTGTTATCACCTAATGAGTATCTGTCCTGGTTTCTTGCAGAACGAGATGCTAAAGATATAAAATATATGGCAAGTATTGGTACATGTACATTATCACTGTGTAGTAGGTACATGTACATTATCACTGTGTAGGAGGTATAATGAAGAATGAGTTCTTTCGTTCTACTGATACTGAACACAATCAATTTTAATTTAATATCATGGCAGCCTCATTTCAGAGAAGGATTTGTGAGTTTTTTGTATCACTGATTAACACAGACATTCAGTGAGATCGTTCATATGCATATGGAGTAGTGTGTTTGTGACTTAACAAACACCTGCTTCTTTTCCTTCTATAACAGGTGCCGACATTCGGAATTACGGCTTTTTTCTTTCTTTTTTTTTTGTAAGCATTTTTCCCTCTTCCTTTCTCAATATTGTTTCATGATACATATACATCATAATTATTATGCTGACAAATTGTAAATTTGTTTTAACAAATTATGTATGCATTGAGTTTTGAATTTAATAACGTGTTAACAATTAATATTGCAATGCTTTTTTTTTTTTACAAATTAGACAGTTATCACACTTTTTTTTCCACAAAAGTCCAGACTAGGGAAGCTTCACAATTTTTAGAAAAGAAGTCCTGAGAGATTGGGTTCAAGTCCCGGTTGAGTCAATTTTTTCACCACCTGTTATACATGTACCAACGATCAATAATCTACAACATAGTTTTCTAAAACAACTTGTCACTCTGAATAACATACACTTACTGTGACTTAGTGAAGACACAACACCCACCTGCTACTGTACATATATATACAGAGGCATAACGTTACCTTGAATATACCAAATTAAACGCTGTATCATAAACAGAAAGCAATAGCATTCATTTAAAAAATATATATTCTGCGATGAAAGGGGAAGGGGACTCTTTGCTTTGCCCTCTACCCACCCCCCGCCATTAATTAGAGAAAAATAATTGTTACTTTTTTCCTATATAATGTTGTATGTATTGATGTCACTGAAATGAATGACATTGTTGTTTTATTTTGCTTGTAAAATAGTTTAAGAAGTCTGTCTCCTCCCAACAATAATTCAAACATACTTTTTTCTAAATGGTTTTGCTTGCCAAATGTTTTCTCTGAAAAAGTCCCCCCCCCCCCCCCCCCACCCCCCAACCCTCTTCTCCCCACCCCTCCAATAACTGAAACGTTCGTTCCTACGACTATGTACCCGACAATATCAAATATGGGCCATGTAAACAGAAGGTGGGTGGGTTATGACAAATCATAAAACCTGACTTAAGCAGTGGCAGAAAAACAATAACGTGGCTCCAGCGTAAATGGAGTTTCTACGATAGAATTTGCAGCAACTCTGCAGTTCAGGGTGAGAAGGTTCTAGGCCCATTTTCCATGTTTTATCTCGATGTACATGGAAGATGAGCCTGGCATGTTCATACCTTTTAGGCGCCATATAACCTTTTCATGTGTTGGTGCGCCTTAAAACCCCAATTCAATTCAATTCTGACTTAACTTCCTTATTTATACGCCTATAGACATGAAATCGGTTTTAAATCAAAGAACAGACAATATGCTTTCCACCAAACAAATTATAGGAGAAGGAGACGCCTATTTTAGTTTCCATCGACGATAAAGCATGTTGTTGACACCTACCTGCAGATTCGACCCGCCATCACAACATTGGTGCAAATATCTTATTTAAAGCATTCTTTACTCAAAAATTATGTGAATCAGATTGTACCTTAGCGCATCGATCCCTCACCTCGGTCAGAGTTATTATAGTATACTTTTGAAAATAATTTACTTCAGATAGAACTACGTACTTAAAATCATAACATGTCCCGCTGCACTTTGACCCACAATGCCACCAGCCATTGCCTGACCCCACGAAGAGAGAGTAGCGAGCGCAGTAGGGAAAGGGTACCAGACTAGTTTCTATACAACTCTATGTAAACAAAGATGGCCCCTGGCGGCCATGTTTGACATCGAATCAAAAGAATTTTGTCTAGGACCAACTACATGCCATGCCAGTCATTTTAGTAAGGTTCCAAATCAATAACACTTATGGTTTTTGAAAATTAGTCGCCACAAACTTGTATTTTTAAAATCTATTTTTTAGCCATCGCGGCCATATTGTATTTCTGGCTGACCTGAATTACGCTAGAATCAACAAGACATCAAGAGCAACATTCCTGTGAAGTTCATAAAATCCGTCAAGTAGTTTCAGGAGGTCGCCGCAAGTTTTTTCTATAGAACTCTATGCCATGCAAACAAAGATGGCCGCTGGTAACCATGTTTAATGTCGAATCAAAATAATTCTCAACAAGGACCAACATCATGTCATGCTGATCATTTTAGAAAAGTCCCATATCAATTAATATCGATTATAGTTTTCAAGAAGTAGTCGCTACAAAATTGTGTTTTTAACAAGAGGTCAATGACCTTGAAGCTATACTGATAGGTTTTTGATAGCTAGATCAGCATTCCTGTGAAGTTTCATGAAAATCTGTCAAGTAGTTTCAGAGGAGGAGTCGCTACAAGTTTTCATTATATAACTCTATGTAAACAAAGAAAATCCTTCGAGAAGTTTCAGAGGAGTAGTTGCTACAAGTTTTTACTATATAACGCTATGTAAACAAAGATGGCCGCTGGCAGCCAGTTTAATGACGAATCAATATGAGTTTCGACAAGGACCAACACCATGTCATACTGATCATTTTATAAAAATTCCCATATCAATATCACTTGAGTTTTCAAGAAGTAGTCGCTACAAAGCTGTCGTGGCCATCTTGAATTTTTGGCCGACCTAAAATGTTGCTAGAATCAACTAGATATCAAGAGCAACATTCCTGTTTAGTTTCATGAAAATCCGTCAAGTAGTTTCAAAGTAGTCGCTACACGTTTTTATTATATAACTCTATGCAAACAAAGATGGCCGCTGGCAACCATGTTTAATGTCGAATCGAACCTTTTAAGGACGACAAATATACCCCTGCTACCAGTCCCCACACACCCAATTCCCCACCCTACCATTTGACTAAAGATTGAGTGGAATGGGATTTTCATGATCAGATATTGGTGGCCTTGTCCTTTGACCTACTGATCTCAAAACCAATAGGGGTCATCCTCTCACCACAAGAAGTTCACCTATGAAGTTTCATGAGCTTTTTTCATTATTGGATGAGTGTTTCCGCGAGAGCGCGTTTCTTGGCGCACTAAAATGATCGGCGATGCGACATAAATCAGCTTGTGAGTTTTTCGTGACGCAATGAAATTGACTAGGCTAGAAATGAAATACCCGTCAAATTATCGTCACGTCAAATTATCGTCATAATACTTTCTTGAAAAGCTTCAAATGTAAGAAATCACGACGGACTGAACTTATTTCTATTTAAATCTTGGTCTATATTTAAAACAGGAAAAACTAATACCTGTACTTTCGTGTTATTGTCATCGTCATATCGATCATATTACATCTTATAATTTCATTACAATTTACTGTTATTATGCTAATCAGAATTAAGCTTTTGTTATGTTTCATTATGTTTTTCTTTTACGGTGATTATAATGCCATCTTTGTGGCCCATGATTGGTAAGTAAAGTTATTCATTCTTGGTCTATTTTTAGAACAGGTTAAACTAATGTCTGTACTTTCCGCGTTATTGTCGTCATCATATGTGTGTGGGTTTGAGTAGGTAGACGCTTATATAAAAACAATAGCAAATAAAAGCGCGTAGATAATCACGATACGGCCGCTAAAATGGCAGACGAACCCAAAATGAAACATAACGCTGGTTAAATGGACACATGGCAATCTTGAATTTTTTTAGATTTCGCGGCGTCCCGTTAGTTTTCCTATATAACATGCATAATAGTATAAACCAAATTATTTTTGTATATATTACTGACTTTTGATAATACTGCACTAATAATATATTTCAACATTTGGTAAATTGAAAATACAGCGTTTTTATTTAATGATATTGTAACAACACAACACACACGTGACAAAGTTTGTATAGTTTATTAAGATGTATATCCAAGTGATCGTATAGTTTTTATTAACAATTAATAGTTGATGTAAGCAAGTTCAGTTCAAATACAAAGTTAATCAGTTACTTAAAGCTACAAAGTCCCTATATCAATCGATTTCTTCTTTGTAGGCGTGTCTTTATTTGTAACTTCATGTTCACTAGCTCATGTCGAAATCGGGTATTTAAGCGAGCAAATATAGCACATGAAATCATTTACTGTATATACATCGACCAGTGCACACCGTACCTATACACAGGTAACAGTAAATTTTACCGAAAAAAAAAAGTTAGCTTCTTTCGGGGCTCAAACACACGACCTTCTGATTTCAAGTCCTGTGCTCTATCCACTGAACTACAACGCTACTTGAGAAACTAGTATACAATCTACCATTTATTATGAGGCAAAATAACTTAACATATTTGAACGCAACTAAAGATGGATCAATAAATATGCAGTCCATATTGTCGCACATGTAAATTAACATTGCCT
>JAWPHD010021404.1:0-28361 GCA_037043455.1 Cyrtodaria siliqua | reverse complement strand
CTCTCCACCCCACGCCTCTACCCCAACCCCACTCAAACTCGATTTTTTAATTATTTTTTTTCTTCATATTTTTGTGTTGTTTTGGTGAATTATTACATAGCTTCTTACACATATATGTTGCCCTCACCACCCCCACTCCCCCCACTATCCACCCCCGCCTCTCTCCCACCCCCACCCCGCACCCCACTCAAAACTCTATTTTTTTTTTATTTTTTTTTTTTTTACATATTTCTGTGTAGTTTTGGTCAATTCTTACACATAGTTATGTTGTGCTCCCAACCCCACCCCACATTGTTGTAGCCTTGTTTTCTGATGGTATATACTAGCTATAAATTTAGTATTCTCCGAAAAATGGAATAGTCGAGCTGCGCTGTTCTCCGACAGCTCTTGTTTTATTATAATATTTCTGTGTTGTTTTGGTCAAATCTTACACATATAGCTATGTTGCCCCCCATCCTACCCCCGCCCACCCGCATTCCCCCTGCCCTCCCCCACACACTCGCTATGTTGCTCACCTCCCCTGCCCGCCTTCCCCCCACCCTCACTTGAAACACTTTTTTTTTTTTAACATATTTCTGTTTACACATATAGCTATGTTGACACCCCCTCCTCGCTCCCCCTTCCCACTCACTCCCACACCCTCCCATCCCCACTCGAAATTATTTTTTTTTACATGTTAGTATGTTACCCCCACACACACCATCCCCTAACCATACCACCACCCCATCATCACCACCACCCGAATGTATTTATTTTTTTTACATTATCTGTGTTGTTTTATTTTATCAGTTGATCAATATGTTTCGCCCCAATCTTCCCACCACCCCATCATCACCACCACCTGAATGTGTTTTTTTGTTTGTTTGTTTTTGCATATATCAGTGTTGTTTTGTTTTATAAGTTTATCAATATGTTTTGCCCCCACCCCACAACCATCCCACCACCCCATCATCACCACCACCCTAATGTTTTTTTTTTTACCTGTCTGTGCTATTTTGTTTTATCAAAAATACACCTATATCAATGATTCGCCCCCGCCCTGCCCCCCATTGGTTTATGGGCTCCCCTCACATGGAGGACAGGGGGAAGAGAATTGTTTTCATTTTATCTTCCATTAGTTGGATATTAAATTTTTTATTTGAAAGCAATCATTTACATATAAAGCAATTAGATTAAATTCAGATACACAGATGAAATATCAATAAAAAAACAACTGAAATGAGGCCACAATAAAAATTCGCCAGATATCCACTCCCTCCCCGAGTTGCCTTTTGACCACAAATTTATTTAAAACGACAGCAATTTTGGATTAAAAAATAAAATTTCACACCCTGCCCAAAATGTTATTATAATTTGTATGAGATTCTAGCACTAATTTTTTTATATCGGCCCGAGTTTCTATACCTGCCCCACCCCACAACCCCAACCCCACCCCCACATTGTTTTAGCCTTGCTTTTTGATGCTATATACTGGCTATATAATTTATTATTCTCTGAAAAATTGAATTGTTCTCCGACAACTCTTGTTATGTGCATGTAATGAGGTCCATTTTTGTCCATAACTCCCATGCATGGAAGGATTTCCAAATAAATTTATACAAATACCTCATCAAGAAAACCCAAACCCCGGGTCTGTATCTAAAATGGAAAGGTCATAAAGGTCATATACCTCTTATATGCATATAATAAGGTCCATTTCATGTCCGCTCCATAAATTTCACATGCAAGGAGGGATTTTGAAATTAACTGGCACAAATACTTCATCAAGGTGTTGTGTTTGTTTGTCTTTACTGTTCTGTCTATACTTCTACCCCACCAGAAAATAACATAATTTGGCAGATATTCCAGAATTTCTTTTTTAATTCTGTTGTGTTAAAATATGATGTTTTATTTAGCTCAGTTTTAAGTCACTATTTACCACTCAAATTTGGCTGTGACTTCGAGTAAATCTGCTTAGTCTTGCTGTGACCTTGAGGAAATCACTTAAACTCACTGCTCAGTTTGACTGTGACCCTGAGAAGCTCACTTCAAGAAATCTGCTTAGTCGTGTCTTTGAGAAAATCACTTATGCTCACTGCTCAGTCTGGTCATGTCTTTGGTGAGATCAGTTAAGTCTGCTGCTCAGTCTGGTCATGTCTTTGGTGAGATCAGTTAAGTCTATTGCTCAGACTGGTCATGTCTTTGGTGAGATCAGTTAAGTCTACTGCTCAGTCTGGCTGTTGAGGATGCTCATTCTGGCTATGTCTTTGAGGAAATCACTTGAAACTCACTGCTCAGTCTCTGGCTGTGACCTTGAGGAAATCACTTAAACTCACTGCTTAGGCTGGCTGTGACCTTGAGGAAATCACTTGAAATGCACTGCTTAGGCTGGCTGTGACCTTGAGGAAATCACTTGAAAGTCACTGCTCATGATCAGTCTGGCTGTGACATTGAGGAAATCACTTTAAAGTCACTTCTCAGTCTGGCTGTGACCTTGAGGAAATCGCTTGAATCGCAGTGGTCAATCTCGTTGTGAAATCGAGGAAATCACTTGTAACTCACTAATCAGTCTGGCTGTGACCTTGAGGAAATCACTTGAAATGCATTGCTTAGTCTGGCTGTGACCTTAAGGAAATCACTTCAACTCACTGCTCATGCTGGCTGTGACATTGAGGAAATCGCTTGAAATACATATTGAGGAAATCACTTAAACTCACTGCGCAGTCTGGCTGTGACCTTGAGGAAATCACTTAAACTCATTGCTCAGTCCTGCTGTGACCTTGAGGAAATCACACTTTAGTCCATTCCTCAGTCTGACTGTGTCTGAGAAAATCACTTAAACTCACTGCTTATTATGGCTGTAACCTTGAGGAATCTCTTAATCTCACTGCTCAGTCTGGCTGTGACCTTGAGTAAATCACAAGTATGCCCATTGCTCAGTATGGCTGTGTCTGAGTAAACCACACTTAAGTCAATTGCTCAGTCTGACGACAGACCTAATAATGAAAAAAAAACGTATTCTGTTGTCTGACTTTGAGGAAATCACTTAAACTCACTGCTCAGTCTGGCTGTGACCTTGAGGAAATCACTTGAAACTCACTGCTTAGTCTGGCTGTGACCTTGAGGAAGACACTTAAACTCACTGCTCAGTCTGTCTGACTTTGAGCAAATCACTTAAACTCACCGCTCAGTCTGTCTGTGACCTTGAGGAAATCTCACAAGTCCATTGTTCAGTCTGACTGACTTTGAGCAAATCACTTAAACTCACTGCTCAGTCTGGCTGTGTCTTCGATGAAATCACTAAAGCCCACTGGTCAGTCTGTCTGCTTTATGCCCCGTTCTCACCGCCGATCTGAGTACCTCGATTAAACTCGATCAAACTCGATCATGCGGTCGTGAAATGATCTCCCTCGGTCTGCAGTGGGGTCCCGCCCGGTCTGCAGAGGTCTACCTTGGTCGGTAGCGGTCGGGGTTTCAACACGATTGTTTTTGACATGTCAAAAAAATCCGTGTAGCGATCGAGTAGCCAGACGGTCTGGAAGCGGTCTGAAATACATCCTGTAGCGCTCTGGTAAACTCGTGTACAAAATCTAGTTCGTCTGGAAGACTACCGGTCACATATTTTTACCGATCTGTACTCGACCAACCAGACCTGTACACGACCTGTACTCGACCTTGTGCGATCCCAATCAGATGCATTTACTCGATCAACTCGATCATTTGCAGACCGCACCCAATCTCTACTCGAACATACACGACTTCCACCCGATCATACCCGATCATACCCGACCACCTGGATATACGTCACAGCAGACGTTTTGGCGTTTTTTTTTCATAACTTGCCGGGATTCCATCGAAGCTACATCTACCTTCTGCTACAAGTCACCATGCCAAGGGGAAGAAAGAAGAGCCCAGCCGCTGTCTACATTGATGATGAGACCGCCGAGGACAGAAGGTCGCCATCGCCGCCGCCCGCAGAAGTGCCCCCAGAAGTGCCCAAAACCCAGAAGGGGACGGGCAAGAAGGGGAAGACCAGCACTGCTGCCTGCAGTGAGTGAGAACTCTCCAGCCAAGAATACAAGGACACAGACCAGCCATGTCTCTCCTGAGAAAGAGGCTAATTCTGTATCTTTTACATGTGCTATAAATGTATTTAAGAAAATTATTGATGTAGTTATTATTGTACCTTTATAATTTTGTTTAATTATATTATTATATATTGTAACAAACTGTTGTCTGTTGTCATTTTCATTGTTATTTATCCATATTTATTGATGACTGTTATTTTATTTTTTCAGGTTCCTGAGTCCAAGACCAGGAAGTCGATGAAGAGACCTCTAACACAGGAGGAGGAAGATGTACTGGTGGAATGGCTACAGGAAAACTCTTTCCTCTACAACAAAGCATCAGCAGACTTCAAGATGAAGGACAAAAAGGCCCGGACTTGGTTGGAGAAGGAGCAGCAGATGGGGCTGAACCCTGGTGACATCTCTCTGGTCTGGTACCCCAATATGAGGACACAGTACTCGAAGCTGGTAAAGATGGGCACCAAGAGTGGCAGTGGCCTGCAGGAACGGACGGCGAGGCAGACCTGGCTCATGGAGAAGTTTGCCTTCATCAGACCTTACCTAATACAGCTGCGTCAACAGCGTGGTTCCACAGTAAGTAATTACAAATTAACTCATAACTTAAATAATATTGATGCGCAACGTGGGAAAAGGGCTCTTAATGCCTCTGCGTAAAGTGTCGTTCCAGATCAGCCTGTGCAGTCCGCACAGCCTAATCCGGGACGTCACTTTCCGCTTCTGGGTGATTTTCTGTTGCAAGAAGGTCTACTCTAAGTATAAATCCACTGGAAGCGGAAAGTGTCGTCCCGGATTAGCCTGTGCGGACTGCACAGGCTGCTGTGCGGACTGCACAGGCTGATCCGGGTCGACACTTTACGCAGAGTCATTAAGAGCCCATTTGCCACGTTGCGCATTATATAGGATCTGGCATGAGTTGTCATTTCATATTAACTGTTATTAAACAAGTTCAGGAAATGTTTTATTAAACGAGCCTTGGCGAGCTTAATAACATTTTCCTGGACGAGTTTAATACAAGTTTATATGGAACGACAACGAGTGTCAGATTCTTTTCATCCCATGCCTAAATTGAACAGAAATTTGGGGTTTATTTCACGCAGAGTCCCTGTCCATGATGAAATGTACATCATGTCAATCACTTCAACTAGTCGTCTGAGCGTGCCAATGAAATAGACATCATAGGGCGTTTTTGCCATATATAAAATACTTTCGGTGTTTTTGTCTGGACTGAAGTTGTTTGGTCGGTCTCCATTTGCTTTTGGATTGTTTTGTTTGGCGGGGAGGGCTGGTGGTTTATCTCGTACTGGTTATGTCTACCGCATATTTCCTTTCTATTGCAGTTCGCTGAAAAGATGAAGGAATTTGCTTCATCAGATGTCACAGACGAGGATGTTCTAGACAATTGATCGGACGCATCCGTCCAGTCGTCATCTGCAGCCAGCACACATGCCCAGCATCCCAAAGATGCCCGCCTCCTCGTCAGTTCGCTTAATGAAGAGCTGTCATCACTTAAAGACTCCATGACTGGGAACCAGGACAAGGTAGTCGGCACCGGCCAGTTCTTAGTTCACATGATGAGAGATATGACCGAGTCCACGAGGCAGGAGTTCATACTGACAGTTACAAAGATGGCGATAGAGGCAGTGCAGAGTGATAAGGCAGACCTGGCTAGGCAGTATCAGCAGAAGGTGCAACAGCAGCATGTTTTTGCAGTGCCCACCAGACGCCCTCCGCCGTCAGCAGCTACAGTGTCCGCCAGCCAGCTCCAGCCAGTTATGTATCACAACCAGCAGCTACAGCAGGACTTCCAGTTGGCCACCAACATCGCCGCCTCTGCGCCGCCAGCACACATCACACCACGGTTGAGCAGCTACCGCCACCTCCAACCAACCACCCAACGTCCACCCAGTGTTTATACCATCATCATCGACATCACCATCGACCAGCTCCATCATCCGGCAGGCAATGACAACTGCATCGATCCCCAACACCAGCTACAACACCAGCTTCAACGTTGATACCTTTGAGGCCAACCTAGAAACTCTACCCAGACCAGCTGGAAACACCCAGTCCGAAGGACCCGGATTGGACTGGTTGTTTTAGTGACTGAACTTGTGTATATATCTCAGAATGTGTAGTTGTAATGAATAAAGGTTTTGCATTGAGAACTTTATTTTTTTAATTATATTTGGTGTTAGCAAATATGTTTGCATATTTGGAAGTTAAAGCAAATATATTTGCTAACACCAAATATACTGAAGAAATAAATCAAGTTATTTGAATTTAGATAAGAATAAGAAGAAAACTTAGAATCTTTTTTATTAAAGTACAAATAACTTTATTTTTTTCTTCAATATATTTGGTGTTAGCAAATATATTTGAGGCGCAACGTGGGAAAACCGGGCTTATTGCATCTGCGTAAAGTGTCGACCCGGATCATTCTGTGCAGTCCGTACAGGCTAATCCGGGTCGACACTTTCCGCTACTGGGGGATAGATGGGTAGAGTGATCCTTCTTGAAACAGAAAATCGTCCGGAGACGAAAAGTGTCGGCCCGGATTAGCCTGTGCGGACTGCACAGGCTGATCCGGGACGACACTTTACGCAGATGCAATAAGCCCGGTTTTCTCACGACGTGCCTCATTTAAAAACAAGAGGTGTCACTCGGAAGTGACATATGCCCCCGAAGTGGTGTGACCTTGACCTTCCAGGTAAGGACCTGGGTCTTGCGCGCGACATGTCTCCATATGGTGAACAAGTTATTTTAAAATCCCCATGCACCAAAAAGTTATGGAATCGGACACGAAGATCTATGCACTGTAACTAACTAACGAACGGACAGTGCGATTACTATATGCCTCCCTCCAGGGGCATAATAATAAAGTTATCTGATGGTACTTTCATAAGGATATTCTTATGAAAGCACAAACAGATAACTTTATTTCTGTTCCCCTATTTGCATCAAAAGTACATACCAACCATATCAAGTTAAAACTACACAAATACCTTTATTACTTTATTATACAACCATAAAAAACTTTATGACAGTAATCACACAGAGTCACACTTTATCCGGGGGAGGGGTCTGAGGGGGAGTGAGCACAGTTTCTAAATCATGTCCTGCTGCCAGTCCACTGCACCAGCTGGGGAGTTGAAATAATGCTTGAGGTAATCCCGTTGACGGATGCCAGCATGTGTCACAGCATTCCTACCACGCGCCTCGTCACCGTCCATCATCTGCCTTCCGCGACGCCATTCCCCAGGCTGAAGTTGGTTGTTCTCATATTCATGGTCGACGACGTTGCGTGGCACAGCAGGGTAACGGATCCTGAGAAGATTATGTAGTGTCACACAAGCAAGTATGATAGAGTCTACGGTATCAGGACACTGGTTAAGGCAGCCAAGCATGCACTGAAATCTCATGGCCAGTATTCCAAATGCATTTTCCACCACTCTTCTGGCACGGGATAACCTGTGCAAAAAACGATGTATAAAAACAAAGTTAAACCTAGTAAAAACAAGACAGTTACTATACAAGTTATAAGGTATAAATTAAGTTGTAGCTGAAGTTATTAGAATAGGAAGAATAAATGGGACACACCGGGGGCATACATCAACTGCATAAGACGAGCACCATCCCTCCCTACCAAACAAAAAAGCCGAATTTGAAAATATTCAACATTTATAAAAGGGCAAAGCCAGAAAATAACTTAATAACATAATTTATAATTTGTTAAACTGTTTCTATTGTATACAAAGTTAGACTATGTAGAAAACAAGACTAATTTTAGAACTGTTACAAAGAAGTTACTTTTGCAAGAGGAATTTTAAACGTTAAATGACTAACCTGTAGTTAAAAATGCGCTCTTCCTCTGTCAAGTTACGTCTGGAGTACGGTTTCATCATCCAAGTTCTGAGTGGGAAAGCATCATCTGCTATTAAGAAGTATGGAGTATTCTTGTCATCGCCAGGCACTGGGCTGGGGGTGGCAGACCAAGGTTATCTTGCTCTAGCAGGTTCTTGAGTTCACAGTTGTTAAACAGCTGAGCACCAGAGGCACAGCCATTAGCTCCGACATTGATCCAGATGAACTTGTAGTTTGCATCGACGACTGCGAGTAATATCATGGAAAAAAAGCCCTTGTAATTATAGAACATTGAACCAGAGTCCTTGGGATTCTTTATACGGACATTGCCCCACAGACATGAGGAAAGTTCCACTTGGTTTGGAAGTCATCGGCAATCTGCTCCCACTGCTCAGGGGTGATGACAGGTGGCAGCACCTCCTCCGCATACTCTTGTATGATGGCTTCTAACACTTCTGGTATGAAGACGCACATGGTGTTCTTAGCTACACGGAAGGAGTACATAAGGTCTGCATAGGACGCACCAGTTGCAAGGTGGCGAAGGGTGACAGCCAACTTAAGTCCAGGTTCCAGGGCTTGCCTAAAATTAGAAAAAGTACAAATTATAAAATTAGACAACACTATGTCTTGTTTTCTACATAGTTTAACTTTGTATACAATATAAACAATTTAACAAATGCAATTATATATTAATATTACAACTATTTCAAGTGACGAAAATAAAATAATTGTGTAATTACCTGCAGTTGGTGTCTTGCTTTTTTATTCTTGGTGATATACGGTCAACAATCTCCCCAAACAGATCAGCATCCATTCTGAGGAAATTCTTATAACCATTAGGGTCTTCACGGTTGAGTTCTTGCAGGAGTTGTTCATACTGTCCATACAGCGGCCTACATGCCAGCCACTGCCTACACCAGGCTACTCTTGCGACGTTGTACACGCCTACGTCGTATTCCTCTGTGTTGAAGCTCAGCCTGAGCCTCTTCCTGTTCTTCCTCCTCAGCTAGAATAGTGGCCAGCTGTATGGAAACCTCTAACCAACGTCTATATAATGCATCAACTTCCATGATGTTGTTTCTTTGTTCGTCTTTGGTCAACTGAATACCGAACAAAATACCACAGTTTTATACCTAGTCTGCAGCTATCGTGCTGCGATCTTGCTGCGATCTTGCTGCGATCGTACATGGTCGGGTATTAATTGGGTAGAGGTCAGGTAGAGGTCGGGAATAGGTAGGGCTGGTCGTGTTGATCGGGTAGACATCTGGAAGGGGTCGAGAAGGTCCAGTAGAGGTCGAGTAGAAGTCGGGATGTGTGTCGGCAAGTGATCTTGAAGCGGTCTGGAAGAGTCTTGAGTTGATCTAGTGTGGTCCACTACATGTCTGGCAGAGGTCCCCTTCCGTCGTGTAGACCCCCGACCAAACACCTGGTCGAGCTCGGTCGTGGAATTTGGCCGGTCGGGGGAGATCGAGGTACACAGATCGGCGGTGAGAAAGGGGCATAAAGGTAATCACGTAAACTCACTGCTAAATGAAAATATTTTAGCCAACTGCTTTTTGTTTTGCTTTTTTTTTTAGAAAACAACTTA
Source organism: Cyrtodaria siliqua (assembly GCA_037043455.1). NCBI lineage: Eukaryota > Metazoa > Mollusca > Bivalvia > Adapedonta > Hiatellidae > Cyrtodaria > Cyrtodaria siliqua. The sequence goes on along the minus strand of JAWPHD010021404.1, from coordinate 18,845 downwards.
AGCTTACTGCACTTGTGTCCTGCCCATAACTCCTGAACTGCTTGTGATATTGGAAGATAATTGATGTGTGTCTGTATCATCAAAAGTCTGTGTTTTGTATCAAATTTGAAGTCATATGGCCAGTGTCACAGGTCAAGGTCAGCATTAATGTTGTCAGGGATGTGCTATTTTTGTTTCTGGTCCATATCTCCTAAACCGCTTAAGATAATAGGAATAGATTTTATGTGTGTAAGTATCATCTGCAGTCTCTGTGTCATGCACCAAATTCAGAGTCGTATGCTTAAGGTCAAGGGTCAAGGTCAGGAAATTTTATTGTCTGTCCTCGGCTCCTAATTTAACCTCTTTAGATAATGTGGTGAAACTTAATGTGTGTATGTATCATCAATTTATTATACCCCGCCAAAATTGATGGGGGCTATACTGTTTTCTAACTTCATACAAAAACATTCCGTCATATTTCTATCACCTGCGACCACAAGGTCAAGGTCAAGGTCACACACTTGGAAGTTTTGCATTTAGAGGGGGCATTAGTCAGAAATCTGAAAGGTGTGTTGGGAACCGAATGTGGGGTAATATATTTCAGGTCAAGGGTTAAGGTCGTCTAGTTTTCATATCAGATCCATAACTCCTAAACCACATGAGATAATGGAATGCAACAACCTGGTGTGTGAATCTATCATAAATAAATTGGTGTGTCAATGATAATTACGAGTCGTGTCCTCTCCAGCCAGTAGGTTGGGAGCCATATTTCAGATGACTTTGCTTGTTATAAAGAGAATTGTATATAGTCGATTAACAGCTAAAAAAACCATAGTTTTAGGTTATCTCAAGGCACACTAGAGAGAATTAATGGAAGGATACATCTTTTTTTTTTCTTTTTTTCTTTGGTCCACCTTCTCAACTCTATTTTTCTGCTCCTTTCTTTCGCTTCCCCTCACTCTGTCTTCTGCCTGCTGTTGTTTCTCTTACTGAATGGCTATCTGTCATGACATATGTTCTGTTAAAACGTCTCTGTATATTTTGCTTATGCGACAATTCTCACTGTTCACTTGCAGTTCGCCTGATGTTTCTCTCTTTTCCTTTAGAGTGGCCTACTGTTACTATCGAATAGATTCCCATGGTTCTTTAATGAGATTGGAGGATAGATTTTTGATTCACTGGACTGTCTCGTTTACATCCCCATCCAATGGACGTGGCTAAATTACTTGCATTAAGAACATACCAAAGTTACCCAGAGAGGCTCGAACCTGTGTTCTCTGGGTCCAGAATCGACTGGGCCACAGCAGCTCCGGTTATGGTGTGAATGACGGCATTATAATTGTCTTCATTTAAGAGTGGAAAATTTGCAACACCAAGGAAATATAAAACTAAATAATTTTGTTTTGGTTTATAATTACCTATACTGGACAATTTTGTGTCTTTTTCCTCTGCTTGATAAATTCTGTCTATATGGCATGTTGTTAAATGGATGTTTTCCAATATTTTGTATGATGAAAGGGAGAAATCATGGAACCACCTGTATCATAGATCCTGAGTTTGTCATTATATTCCCAGGTCTCAATTTACCTGGTAACATTCTGTTGTCGTGGTAACAAATCCAATTCATGTCAGACTCAGAAAATAATATAAAGGGCGTACTTAGCATTTCATATGGAGTGGAAATTGTGGACGGATTAAAATTTACATAGGAAATATTATTGTAGTGTTCTTTAAATGGGTGTAACTTATATATAGTGTTTTTCTGATGAAATAAGTTTACAAAAAAAAGGTCTCACCTTTTCGAAGAAAAAGGCGTCAACGTTTCTGCATTTAGCTGATTCTCAGGAACTGCTTGCCCTGAATATTCAAACTTCGGTGAATGTTTTATTCAGGAAATATCAGTTCGAACCAATTGAAAATTTACACAAATGAGTGTGACCTTAAATTTTACGGATCATTAGCTTTGTTGATTTTACATTTATTTTGCTTTTTACTGTCCCTCGTGGGGTTGGAAAAGGTGGACAAGAATAATGGGTTGCAGCCCTATAGATTTTGACCTTGACAGTCAGCAGGGTGGAGATAATAAGAATTATTTTACATCATTTTTGTGTACCAAAGCAGTGTAGGTGAGATATTGATTCTGCAGAATTTGTGTTTATGTTTAGCATGAAGTTGACTGTCATAAAAATCACTAAGTAGATCTCAAGGGATTCCAAGCCGCTTTTCGAAATAAATTAAGTAATTACGGCTTGGTTAGAGATGATTTTTAAAGTCACACCTGGGAAATACAGACAAATGTGTGCAATTTAGGCAAGAATGGAAAATTTAGTAGGGAATGTGAAATTTACGGGATCATTTATTATTTAAAACTACAAAATATTTCTCACATGTTATTGATGCAGATATTGTCTGCTTAATTAAGTTTAAAAATCTTTAGCAAGCAACGTAATTTTTAGATTTCTGTAATATTATAAAGTGTTACATTACTTTATACTGAAATATTATAAATATATAGTTGTAATGAATAGGACATAAAGAAAGGCAGAAGACAAAGAAAGACCGCCATTACCATGGAAACAGTCTCAATACTGCAGAATAGTTGAGGTAAATTATTTCAATTTTATTTTTAGCTCCTGACTATTCGAAGAATAAGAGAGCATATGTAATCACCCCCGCATCAGCGTCCCGGTCCACATCGAGTTTTAGGCTTCTTTTTTTCTTATCCTGGCTCAACCAAATTGGGCCATGAGCTTTCTTATATAAAGGGCTGCAATTCACGGTCTCCCGTGGAACCCAAATTATGGTAGCCCATAAAATGTGCTATGTCCCATTTCACATCATATATAGTGTGTAAGCTGTGTTTACAGGTCTATATTGCTTACATTTCTTGTCTTAGCTTAAAATTTGGGCATGGGTTTCCTTATAGTATTATCTAGAGGGTGGCATTAAAGTAGTATTTTGCTTCTATAAATTCTGGGCTCCCATGGAACCCAAACTGTGATATGCAATAAAGGGAGATCAAGGTTTGCATATATCTGTGAAACTATTTGTCTTAGCTCAACCCTATGTTGGTATGGGATTCCTTATAGCATTATTAATATCTTATGGGTGCATGCATAAGTAATTTAGGCTCAGATGAATCATAGGTGCAATGGGTGCCCATGAAGCACAACCTTACACTTCTTATGAAATGTACAGTAAATCTGGTGCTAAATGCTAAACAATGTGTTGTTACTGACAATAGTGCTCACACCTCTTATTCGTATCTCAACCATATTGGGACATGGGCTCCTCTCATATTCCCCATCCCACCCGCTGGACACACCCACACTGTTTCTTCTCTCTTCTTGCATACTGGATAATGTTATCTGCATTTGACATGGGTGATGGAAAGCCTGATCTCACATGGGGGAAGATAAAAGTCAACAATGACAGTTGCATGACTTCATTGTGTAAATATATAAAACATGCAAAATGTTAGTAATTGGTGACATCAATGCACAAAATATCAATATTATGCAAAAGAATCAATCATGGGTGTCTGGTTCAGTTAGGAAATTCCAACACTCCATATAATTGTTTTAATTGGAACCTCGGCAAACAGTTTATAATACCTGAGATTGGAATTCAATCTTTACCGGATACCGATAGTTTCTTATATTATTCATAGCTCAACTTTATTAGGACATTTTGACATAAGTAAGTAAAGCCACATTATTGATGGTATTTTAGGTGGGAAATAGAATACATTTATCATGCAGATATGCACTTTTCTGCCTAATAAAAGGGTGACCTAATAAATTTTGCTTTAATATGCACTGGCCAATAAAGCAAATCAATGCGGAGTCTCCCGGCTTTTATTGTACATAACGTTATCTGACGTCATGCACGTAACGTTGCCAAACGTCATAAAACAAACAAAAAACAACAACATGGCGGGGTCTTCGATAAGCGTAACATTCTGAGAAATAGGTAATAATAGTAATTCATACAGAAAATTTGGATAATCTACATGATAAATAGAATATTATGTCAGTGCCTTTTACTATCAAGTTTATTAGGCTCGGCACGAAAACGAAGAATGGCTCGGCCTCACCTCACCATTCTTCATTTTCTAAGCCTCGCCTAATAAACTTGATAGTAAAAGGCACTGACATAATATTCTCTATGTATATACCTACCCAAAGTGAGTGGAGGAAGGGATATCCAACCCATGGACATCAGATCTGTAAAATGGTATTTTGTGTCCCACCCACCATGTAAAGTGATATTCCAAACTCCAGATGGTTTGGTGAGGTGGGATTCCCTCATCTATACCTATCATGAGAGTGTGGAATATCACTTTACATTGTGGGTGGGACACAAAATACCATTTTACAAATCGGATGCAATATAGGAATGCATCTTTAAGGGGCTAATCGAGAGATGGTTTACCGTTTGAGTGGTTGATGCTCTCACAGATACCTAATATAGTTCGAGTTAGTTTAAACATATTTATTTTACATCGATTGGGAAACAAGTTATTGCAACTTAGATTAATCACTCTCGATGGCTTCCTGGGTAAAACCAGTACTAAGCAATGTGGATTAATTATCTTGCTCAAGGATAAATAACGTGGCCGCGGTGAGGATCGAACCCACGACCTCTCGATTCTGAGTTTGGCGCTCTACCACTGGACCACGCACTCCGAGTTAATTAAGTTGAGTTGCTTAGGGTCATCATACCAGAGTAGCTGAAACTATGTTGTCACCTTGAGTATATAGAATACAGGGACTGGTGTGGTGGTTTAATGGTAGAGCATCCGCCTCACATGCAGGAGGTTGTGGGTTCAATCCCGACAAGGTCATACCAAAGAACTGTCTCGCTGCAGAGCTGGCTTTTATGGTGATATATCGGTAGAACCTTCGCTTCACATGCAATTTTTCCGAGTTTAAACACGGCTGAGTGACCTTAGTTATAATTTTTCCTCATCCTATTTCATTAATGTAAGCTGACAAAGAATATTTAGGACACTGAGCGGGGTTTGAAACCCACGACTGAGTTCTACTACACTTGATTAATCATGTCGGATCAGAATGCAGGCTTATAGTACCCCCTATAGAGCTCTATGGCTATGTGGGCGATGTTGGGTTGTGTCAAGTAGCGAAAATGAAGCATCATCATAAACAACCTTAACAAATTGCATGGTCAGGTGTCCCTCCATTTTTGTGTGACAGACTCCTGTGATTAGGAATAATTGATATAGTATTTAGTTTCAGGCAAAATTGCCTTTCGTTTGTGTTCAGTAGTTTATTAATAAGAAAGTGTGAAGATCGGTTTGACACTTTTGTTTTGTACATTTGTTTCCTTTTAATTACAAGTCAGAACATGGATGGAAGACACTTCTGACCATCCACTGGACAATTAAGTTTTGACCTGAAATAAATCTTTAGTAAATAGTTTGGACAGAATGCATTATAATTAATGTTTCCATATTGTAGATGTATGAACAATGGTTGCTGTGGTATGGGCAGGTGAAAAGTTATTTTCTGTTCATTGCAACGGGAATGTTTGCTTGGGTTTTCTCAGATTTGTACCGTTTTATCGTTCTGATCCATCAACAAATATGGCCATCATTATAAAACAATAGAAAAACCTTTAAACAACTTCTCATTAATTGTTGGGGTAGAATTTGATGAAACTTCACAGGAAGCATCCTTTCTAATCCTCTTTCAGATTTATACAATTCAGCCCAATCCGTCAAACAAATATGGCCACCATTACTAAAATAGAAAAATCTTTAAATGACTTCTCATGAATTGTCACACTCTGTCAACACAGATGGGCCGCTGTCGTTAATTAAAAATAGAAAAATCTTTAAACAACTTGTTCTCATAAACTGCTGTGTAGAAGTTTAAGAAACTTCACAGGAAGCATTCTTGCTAGTTCGCTTTCAGATTTATACAAATCGTCCCAATCCATCCAACAAATATGGCCCCCGTTACTAAAATAGGAAAATCTTTAATTGACTTCTTCCCGTGAACTGTTGGGTAGAATTTTATGAAACTTCTCCAAAAAAAAATCATCCTAGGTGGTACTCTTTTAGACTGATTTATACATGTACAAATAAATGTCCCAATTCGTCAACAAATATGGCCACTGTTACTAAAAATAGAAAAAAATCTTTCAACTTCTTCTCATGATCTGCTTGGTAGAATTTAATGAAACTTCACAGGAGTGTGGTCTGTTCTTCTTTGAGAACTTGTTTCACTGGTTATGCTAATCATTATTTTTTTACTTATATACTTTCCTCAAACTGTTAAGGCCTCTTTATCCGGAAGAACGATACAGGTCCTCATGGGCCTCTTGTTTATTTGGTGTGTACATATATATATTTTTAAATAAAAGCACCAATATACCCCTATCTGTTTCTATGATTTCCAATTATAATAAATTTCTCATTTACACTGGTTAAGTTGATTAAAAATATTTCAACATAAATGGGTCAGAAAAAATGAGCATCTGTATACCTCCCATTATGTAACTTAAACCATTTCTGAACACACTTCAATTATGCACTAATTATAAATTTAAAGCCAATGAGGTTCTTCATTGTGTTTACACACAAAACAAAGTTTCTATGCTCTAATACCTTTGGAAAGGGGTCAGTGTAATTAATTACACTGTAATTTTCTATAATATATGAAATTTTTAGGAACCGTAAAAAAAAGAGTAGCCGTCAGGTAACCGAAATACATGTAGAACAGTCTATTAAATCATTTTAGAATTGTTTTTTGTTTAGAATAAAAATGCCATAATTATCATAATCAGAAAGTCAAGAAAGAAACTCATTACTGAATGAGTAATGCAAACGCTTAAAATATTCCTTTTCTTCAAAACAAGAAACTCGTGTTCTGAGAACACCGAGTACTATTTTTATGGGACTACAATGAAACTTCACACAATGATAGCAGGCAATGAGAGGAAGTGCAGAGTGCAAAATCTGCAATTGGTCTATAGATAGCTTACGACAACATTACAATTGCAAGATACTCAACTTGCCTTAATCCACGAACGGAAAAACTTCCCCAAATACCCTTCCCGGGACTCCCGGCACCAAGGGCGCCGCCAAATACACCCGTACAAGCAAGAGTCACACAGAGTTACTTCCTCTTTCCGTCGTGGCGTCATCGATAAAGAACGCGATAAATCGACGGTCTCAAAATATTTGTCTTTTTCCACGTAACAAATGGTTTTAATTGTTTTATTACTTTAATTTTACTTCCCATATGTTATTTTCTTACGAGTTTATGATCGTAATTGGTGTTTTTTACACCGGCTTTTGTTCTTTACGCAGTTAATTCAGACCGCAATTCGTAAACAACCATATGCTGTCTACTTCCGGTTTACCAACATTTGTAAATTCTGTCGAAAAATAGCTTTTAACTTCTATTAGAAGTTTTGAATTTGACACCGGAACGTAGACACCCCTCCTACTCGTGTCAACACTCCAGTAAATAGTTTTCTTATATTATTGGGTTCGTGTTGTTTATTATATAATCACAGTTGGTGCTTTTAGAACACCTTCTGCTGTTATTTTCTATATTTCAGTAACAGCAATGGGGAGTGGGACCTTAGTCTAATTGGGAGTCGGGCCCTAGCCCACTACGGCCCGTCCGGACTCCCAGGGATTGGAAACATCACCCGTACGAAGTCCTGACCTTCTATCGGTGATGTCCCCCAACCCAGCCATATGCAGTCCCATTCCCCACCCACTCCTGTGAAGGAAACATCAATGGGGAGTCGGGCCCTAGCCCACTACGGCCCGTCCGGACTCCCAGGGATTGGAAACATCACCCGTACGAAGTCCTGACCTTCTATCGGTGATGTCCCCCAACCCAGCCATATGCAGTCCCATACCCCACCCACTCCTGTCCGGGGGACCATGGTGACTCAGATAACTCTCTACCTTGTGGGTACACTGTTGGAGTGGTCGCATTCGCTTGGAGACAACCAAATAGCCCGCTTAGCTCAGTCAATGAACGACGTCGACTATCTTGCGCTCACTAAAGAAAGTCCCGTACCCCACCCACTCCTGCTCAAGCTACCAGGTAGTGCGGGGGTCACGCCGACTACAAACTCTCTGCCTCATGGGTAATCTGAAGGTCCTCAGAACAGATTCCATTCACTCCTCCAGGTCACCTTTCAGAGAGTCAACACACAGAGGGCGGTCTAGGAGCAACCGTCACCTGTCTAGAGACAGCTCAGGTAATACTTCCTCAGCTGAAATTTATGCTTTTAAGCACGGCCTAGGGCCGAAAGGGTATTCTTACGGTATTCTTACTGTATTCAATACCGTTGTTATGGTTAGGGCCACCTAACGAAGGATATAGTCTCTTCTGAAGGTCTCTGCTAGTATAAAATCCAGACTAGTTGTCTGGAGGGAAGCTAAATAAGACTTCTTTCTATGGTATGGGAAGAGGACTTAGGTTTATGTGTTGGTACTCACATGTAAGGGAAGTTTCTGTCATGGGTCACAATTATCTGTTATTATAATTTCTTACGTGTTGTATAATCACAGATTAAATAGAATAGAATAGAATATTTTATTGTAATATTCATAACAATGTGAACATGACATTGAACTAACAGGTAATCAAATCATATGATAGCAATTAAGAAATAAAGATAAACATATGGATTACCTGTCAGGAGGGCTGAATGGTCTAATGCGCCAGACTCAAGGTTATACCTTCATAAACGAGTGTTCTGGTCCACGACCTTACACGTGGTTTCAGATCCCACTTCTGACACATACTTTTAACATACTAGTAAAATGTGTCAGAGACACTTTCCTTGTTCTTCCTTTTCAGTGTGGTGTCAGAAACACTTACCATCAATAGGACTGAGACCTCTTTAGGAAATCATACTTTCCTAGACGGTGCTCCCTACTGGGAAAGGCCTTTTTAATTCATAGGGAAGTCATATCTTCCTACTGACAGGGCGCTCTATACAGGCCATCTACATCAGAGAAGGTAAATTATCGAAGTCTTATCTCTGATTCTGATTAATAGCAGGCCTGGTGGTATTCTATTCTCAAATAGAATTCATTCTTTTGTCGAACAGAATTACCCTTTTTTCCAAGTTGTTGCAACATTTGTAAACACTTCTTAAGCATTGTCTACCTATGTTCTCGATTTTAGAAACTTATTTAATGCTTTTATATCTTTGAATATCTCGGCGTTTACAAAAAGCGTTAAGAGTATTCAATTTAAAGTATTTCCTCTCATGGTTTGCTTTATAACCACTACAGGAATCTGATACTTGTCTTAAACTAAAGATTCTTAGTGAATTACTTTGTTCTTTTCTGTCCTTACGGACTTAACTACAGAACTTGTTTTGCAGGTAACCTCGATAGAAGTCGATACCTGCTGTCGAGTTCCGTCACAAGAATATCAAGGATGATGTAAGTGACTACGGCTTCTCCGTCATACTCTAATGATTAGGGTAAGAATTCATGGCCTTCGCCATAACGTGCATAGGTTTCAGCGTTAATTGTAGCCACAGTCTTAAGAAGTAAATCAGTTTATTTCTTTCTGTATATGGTTTTCCTTATCAGGACACCTAATTCAACTTGTCCTATCGCCTTGTTGAGTACTGTTTGTGGCAGGACTAAGATGATTATTGCCAGTCTATGGATTATGCTCATCAGACTTGCAGGTATATGAGCATTTATTTTATTTAGCGCCGGTAGTATTTATATCAAGGGGTGTCATTAAGAGGTAGGCGGTTAATTCGCCCTGCTACTTAAACCTTTCTACCAGGCTAATATGAATACTTTTACTAATATTGTATACTAGTATCTATCTAATACCCGGCTACTTTGCTCTGTGTGCCTCTAATTTGAAAAGTTAATGATATCTATGTACATGTATATCACCACCTTTTTTGAGGTAAGTTATATAAATTAATTACAGTGGCAGATGCTGTTTTATTCATTTGCACATGCAGTTGCTGGCTGAGTCTTCCTTTTGCTGGTAAGTTGATATGGGGGACTTCCGTGGCTGAGTGGTTAGTCTCTTACTTGATATCACTGCCACTCACCTCTGTTTTATGATGGTGTCCCGGTTAGCTCAGTTGATAGAGCTTTCGCCCTGTAAGGGAGGAGTCCGGTTTTACGTGTCCCATACCAGCCACAAAGACAACTGGCATCTTGTTGGTTTTTTTTTTTTGTTGTTTTTTTTTGTGGATATTATGATATACCTTATATTTCATTGTTTGTGTTTCACTTGTGAAATATCGACAGACATAATGCCGCTGTTGACCTTTTGTCGTCTCTGTTTTAGCGCATTCTGTTTTGCTGCTTAAGTATCAAGGTTAGAGTACATAATAAGTTATTAATAGAATCATTTTTGGTTTGTCGTGAATATAAGGATTTTCTTATTAGAAAAACTTATTTTCACCAGAGCCTTAGCACGAGTGTATTATGCGTGTTTTCTCACTGATACACCTGTGGGGTTTTGGGATTACCCTAGGGTTGATTAAGGTCTCCTTCTGTACCGCTTAAATCTCCACGGGGTACCTCCAGAGCCGGAGCTGCAAAGCGAAGGCGACGGTACTAATGAGCGGGCAGCCAAGCACGGGCTGCTCTCCGCCCCCGGTTTACACCTGTTAGGCAGTTTCAGTAAGTTCGGAGTAATCGGCTTCAAAGCCGCTATCCTCAACCCTAAGTGGGTTTGTTCGCGGTTCCTCTGACTAAGCCTTGTCTGATGGAGTTCTTCGTCATTCATCTCTTACCTCTGGGGTTGCGTTCCTTGTGTAGCTTATTAGATGCGGTTGCAGGACATAACACTCCTTTTCTTGCAGCTAAGATCATTGTCCAGTTTCTAGATTCCTTACCCCTCCCACTTCTCCATACAGTCATACAGTTAATGGGCTGTAGTGCCAGGGTTCGTTCTCCATTAGCCCTAGGGGTACTGATGATAGTTGGCGTATTTGTTTTTCATACCCCCTCCTGTTTAATATTGCTAGAACCAGGATACATTCTCCTTGTTTTCTATCAGTTTAGAGAGTAGGTCTATCAGTATGAGTAAGTTCCTAACATTATGGTAGGCTATACTATTGTTAGACCCGGCTTCTAATCCGTACATTAATTATGCCATAAGAGCCGGACTTCTCTTTTTGAAGTCTTTCCTTCAGGCAGTTTGAGATACATCTGGCATCTATTTATTTATTGGTTCTATATGCCACATTCGTATGGAAACACAGTTTCTTTTCGGCTAGATCTTTTACTAGAACACAGATTTGCGGGTGAATGCGTGTGCACAACCACATTCAAGGTGACATTCTGCCTTGGTCAGAACAAGGGGGGGGGGTGCGTGCCCATACACAGCCACATTCAAGGGGACATTCTGCCGTGGTCTAGGGGTTTCGTAGAGCTGCCCTAAATGCATGTCTAAGGATCTCTCAGTTTGGCTTAGAGGGCCACATGGTAGGTTTGTTCACTAACTAGGTGTGTTGCCCTGAATAAATAAATTCTTTTATTATTTACACCTGGTTTATTTACGCCTGGCTCTATTTACGCCTGGTTTTATTTATGCCTGGTTTTTGGCCAGACGGACTCAATTACATATTACGCCTCATTTTACGCCTGGTTTCTACATTCTTATCAAAACCACCTGTACGCCTGGTCACCATCAAAATTACGCCTGGTTTAGTTATCAATATTACGCCTGCTTTACGGGCGTCGCAGTTCGTACGGGCAGCACTTCTGTCCATCTTGATTTCTTCCCTAAGCGGGGTTTATATCAGGTTTTACAGTCTACCTCTGCCACTGATTCATTCGGAATCAGTATGCAACCTCACGTTTGTCGATTCAAACTACATCTTCAGACTTCAGTTTCTGTAATAGTTGCTCACACAATTGTACCTCTAGGAGGTCCTTCACTGGGCTACTCTGAGGTCACAGAGGTTTAGCTGGTTAGAATAAGTGTAACGCATTGTTTGTTTACACTCCCACCGCAGTCGGAGTTGGGTTTTTTCTTGTTTCCCACTTTGAGCTTATATCACTCCCCTTCTTAGTTTAGAATACTTAGAAGTTAAAGTGGCTCTTTTTGGCCTGTTTGACTTCTGTTCTCCGGCCCTCCTTTGAACTTTTCGGTTAATCTTAGATAGACTACCCTTTAGACTATCTTCTTTTAGCCTTGTGGCTCAGATTTAGTGAGCCCATTCTAGGAACTGAAGTGTCATCAGGCTCATGCTACTAAAGGGATCTCGTTTAACCCCTTCTGGGGATATTCCAGTAACAATCTGTTTGGTTTTGTCTGGGTGTATACCTAATGCAACTCCAATAAGGCTACTAAAGTCAGAGCCTTTATATTCTTAAAATTCACAAATTATTTGTTAGATTCTATCTTAAATAATTTTTCACTGGGTCCAGTTCTTACTACCCAGTCAGTCATGGGGTTGTGCTGCTCTGCCAGTTAGCTGACTTGGCCTTGCCCAAGTCTGTAACTTTGGGCATACAAATCGGTTACAGTTTTATTTATTATTTTGCTTATCTTGGTTTGTAAGCACTTCATACCACTATGTTCCAAAGGTGTTTGGTTTATACATATTGTATTGTTCATAGTATTCTATGCTTCACACAGTTATCTGGTGTTCATAGTTACATTTACAGCTCAGTTATGAAGCTGTTATTTTAAGTATTGAATCAGGGGGTCGATACTTATTTAAATGATCTATGTAATACAAAAAAATTTCTGTTCCATGGATTAGCTTGAAATTGCCGATTATAATTTTAGATGGTGGTGGACTTATTGTCCTTGAACGAATTGAAGGACTTATGAGGTTGCCATATTCACCTTGTAACGTTCATCTGCCCATCTAAGAAGTTTTAGAGGCTCCTCCTACTGGCTGTATCGCCAGTCAGGATCCCAGATTACGCTATGGTGAGTGTAAGTTGCTTGGGTTCATGCTCTCGTCTGCTTTAATTTCTTGTAATTAGAGCAGGTTTGAGCGTGCTTTGTTACTTGTTGTTCAGAGTTGTTCAAATCCCCTTTACATATTCGGGCACTCATAACAGGTTACATTGTACCACCCCAGCTCATTGTGTTAAAGTCGCAATTGTAATGTTGTCGTAAGCTATCTATAGACCAATATGAAAAATTTTGTTAATTTTAATATTTGTCTATTATACTTACGACAACATTAACTACCCACCCCTCCTTAATTTAGGACTTATTTGCGGAAAGAGGAAGTAACTCTGTGTGACTCTTGCTTGTACGGGTGTATTTGGCGGCGCCCTTGGTGCCGGGAGTCCCGGGAAGGGTATTTGGGGAAGTTTTTCCGTTCGTGGATTAAGGCAAGTTGAGTATCTTGCAATTGTAATGTTGTCGTAAGTATAATAGACAAATATTAAAATTAACAAAATTTTTCATACTCTTGTCATCATTTAAATTAGAGTTATTGCCCTTTGTAATTTTATACTTAGAATCTTTGTCCAGAGCATAATTTCAAAACTACTGATGGGACTACAATGAAACTTCACACAATGATACATGGCAATGAGAAATGCAGAGCGCAAGAACCATAACTTTGTCATCATTCAGATTAGAGCTATGGCCCTTTGTAATTTTATACTTAGCACTTTTTTTCCGGAGCCTATCTTCAAAACTACCGATGGGACTACAATAAATCTTCACACAATGATAGAAGGCAGTGTGGGGAAGTTCAGAGTGCAAGAACCATACTTTTGTCATCATTCAAATTAGAGTTATTGCCCTTTGTAATTTTATGCTTAGAATTTTTGTCCCGAGCATAATTTCAAAACTACTGATGGGACTACAATGAAACTTCACACAATGATACAGGGCAATGAGAGAAAGTGCAGAGATCTACAACCAATTTTATTCAAATTAGAGTTATTGCCCTTTGTAATTTTAAACTTGTAATTCTTGCTCAAAGCATAAGTAAAAAAACTACTAATGGAACTGCAAATTGAAAACTGCTGGGTGATACAAGGCCATATGATGTTTAGGATAAATTTCAGGGAACATCCATCGGTTCTACCAGTTTTCTTGTTTGCATAGAAAAGGATATTTTGAGTGTTTGTATTACTCACTGAGTAATGAGTTTCTTGACTTTTTGATATGGCAAATTCTAAACAAAAAATAATTCTAAAATGATTTAATAGACTGTTGTAGAAGTAACTCACCCTGCTATTTTAAGAAATCCCTGTCATTGTACATGATCCAATCACATATTTCTGATTCGGTTAACATTGTCAATGAAATTAGTATATGTTTTTTAATTTTACAAAATATTTTAATTTTTTACGCTGTATTAGGCTGTATGTAGCGAAGATCCTAACTTTACGGTGCTTACTAAATTTTTGTCATAAAAGACTTCAGAGTAGGAGCTTAAGATAAATTTTTTAAAATTTGTAATTTTTTAGCCAAAGAAATGTATAAAAAAAATATGTTGATTTTTATTCTTTTAATTTATAAAAAAGATTTAGTAACTGGTTGCTGAATATTGCTATAGAGTACAGGTGCATAGCTGCATATATGCAGATAGACAGCTGAATACGAACATTTTGACAAGAAAAAAAATGCATTTCAAAGCAATTTTATTGATTTATTAGAATTACAATCAACCTTGCATATGTCGAAAAATGGTCTAGCTATGCGCCTGAAGTACAAGGGAACAACATGGTCATAACGTGCCCACTTGACACACCCTCATGTGTGTAGTATGTCAAACTGGTAATTTGGATAATAAATTAATTCGGTATCAGATTACTGGGGAAGATAATTAGCTTTTGTCTGTACCATTTGAACTTAAGGGAAACTTTCATTACTACTTGAGGATTTTTTTGGAAGTTTATAAAGTTTGGATGGTAAGCTCCAGGGAAAATTTATGGGTAAGTTGTATTTTGTAAAAATCTCTAATTTTATTTCCTTTTATTACAGACATAATAATACACAAAGCATCATAGGAAACTTCTAATCTGAACCAGTGATAAAGCCAAAATAGGTATATACTGTTGCATCTTAACTTTTTCTGAGATCCTATGTATTTGTTATTAGTTCTCCCTTTTATTCATAATTGTCATCTGTTATAGTAACAGAAGTAACCAATTCAGATAAGCAGTCTATGTGAGACTGCAACCACGAGCAATATATGACAATGCCTTAGTCTGTGTGAGACAGCCACCACGTAAAATATATGACAATGTCTTAGTCTGTAGTCTGTGTGAGACAGCCACCACGTGCAATATATGACAATGCCTAAGTCTGTGTGAGACAACCACCACGTGCAATATATGACAGTGTCTTAGTCTGTAGTCTGTGTGAGACAGCCACCACGTGCAATATATGACAATGTCTTAAGTCTGTATGAGACTGCCATCAAGTCTGCATGAGACTGCCACCTCGTGCAGTATATGACAATGTCTTAGTCTGTATGAGACTGCCACCAGTCTGCATGAGACTGCCACCTCGTGCAGTATATGACAATGCCTTAGTCTGTATGAGACTGCCACCAGTCTGCATGAGACTGCCACCTCGTGCAGTATATGACAATGCCTTAGTCTGTATGAGACTGCCACCAGTCTGCATGAGACTGCCACCTCGTGCAGTATATGACAATGCCTTAGTCTGTATGAGACTGCCACCAGTCTGCATGAGACTGCCACCTTGTGCAGTATATGACAATGTCTTAGTCTGTATGAGACTGCCACCAGTCTGTATGAGACTGCCCCCTCGTGCAGTATATGACAATGCCTTAGTCTGTATGAGACTGCCACCGGTCTGTATGAGACTGCCACCTCGTGCAGTATATGACAATGCCTTAGTCTGTATGAGACTACCACCAGTCTGTATGAGACTGCCACCTCGTGCAGTATATGACAGTGCCTTAGTCTGTATGAGACTGCCACCAGTCTGTATGAGACTGCCACCTCGTGCAGTATATGACAATGCCTTAGTCTGTATGAGACTGCCACCAGTCTGTATGAGACTGCCACCACGTGCAGTATATGACAATGCCTATAACGTGTGTATGAAAGACTACTTGCAATTTATAAAAATACATGTCACCAGCCTATTAAATATTGTAAGACTGCCACCACGTGCAGTATATGACAATGTCTTAGTCTGTATGAGACTGCCACTAGTCTGTATGAGACTGCCACCATGTGCAATATATGAAAATACATGTCACCAGCCTATTAAATATTGTAAGACTGCCACCACGTGCAGTATATGACAATGCCTATAACTTGTGTATGTAAGACTCATGGTCACCACGTGCAATATATGAAACTGATTTTTATTTTTGTATTAATGACAACTCCAGGTAAATTTGATGTTATAATTTGTATTACATTATTGTACAAGGCCATGTTAACCATAATTGTAGAACATGTATATATGCACTTAAAATGGCCCAGAAGTGTCATATTTTGTTATTTGATATATTTAGAGATAGGGTACTCTGGAGCTATTGCCTTTGTTTTACAGGTAAGGCAATTAAATGTTGTTTCTTAGGCCTTGGACAGATCAGCATGATTTGCTTATTCTTAATTTGATCAAGGGGTTTACGAGGTTGCGTTGTAGAGCGTCTCCATGGCCGAATGGTTAACAACGTTGCGTTGTAAACCTTTACCTCTCACCGCCTCGGGTTCGAATCCCACTGGAAGCTCGACTTGTAAGTGAGGAAGTGTCGATTCTTACGGATGGCGGGAGGTGTACAGTATTGGTTCTACCCAGGAAAATTGGTTGGTCTGCCTCCACCACAAAAAATTGACCGTCATATATAACCTTACAGGTGTTGAAAATGACGAAAAAAAATAAATCATACAAACAAACAAGGTTGCATTGTAAACCTTCTCGCCTCTCGCCCCTGCGGGTTTGAATCCCACTGGGAGCTTAACTTGAGAGAAAGTGTCGATTTTTACAGATGATGAGAGGTAAACATTTGCATACAACAGATTGTTTAGCAGACTGGTCAGAAAAGAATATGTATGTATTTATGTATGGGGTTTAACGTCACTTTTAACAATCTTTCAGTCATATCAAGATGGTGTCTACTCGTAGCAGTGAGCTCAAGGCTCAGCTGTGTAATCCTGCCACACTTAAATACCACGCCGTAGACACATGCCATGACATGATACCCCATCCAGTCAGTAGAGGATCTTACATGAGTGACTGTTTAATATTAAACGAGTTGGATAAAATTATGTGAGACAAGGCTATAATGCCGAGCATCAAATCAGTTTTATCCAACGAGTTTTAAAAAATCAAATATTAAATAGGCACGAATGTAAGATTCTATTTATCACAAACTCTGAAAAAGCCTCATATTAGGAACATTTTTGATTTCAGCGCCCTTGTAGTTTCCTACATATAACGTTGTATGATGACTGAGTCTTCTCTGTACGCCGCCGAACATTGGAACTACCTCGTCAATTTCCATAATCTAGTATTTTAAAAAGTTACTGAAATCAACAAGGCAATTTTGATGCACACTGAGCTGCACGAAAAGGACCGAACGATTCAGGCTTCATTTGCATATTTATTTCACCAGTGTAATATGATAAATATAATTATTATATAACCTATAAATAGACGCGTTTTCATTGGCTAAAAAGTAATTTTTTAGAAAAAATATCTAGCGATATTGACCTGTTTTTTTGATATTGACCTGTTTTTTTGATATTGACCTGTTTTATATAATTGTTTTTTTGATATTGACCTGTTTTATATAATTGTAAATTGAGGGTTATATAATAAAACAGTTATGGACTTTTCAGCTGTTATACATGATGTTGATATGTACCAAAAAATCATTATTGACCTCGGCTATCGCCTCGGTCAATAATGATTTTTTTGGTGCATATCACATCATGTATAACAGCTGAAAAGTCCATAATTGTATAATATATCATGGCTTTAATACACTCCCACACTGCTAGTTATGTGATAGTATTATATACTTACATTAGGTTGATCAGTCCAGGCAAGGGAGCAGAGCTTCTTGTACCATTTTCATGAAGTCTGGTATGATATAATACGTCCGGGGATTAAACCAATGAATTGTTGCTTGTGAGGTGGGTACTCTTTTGCTCTACCACTATATTGTAGTTCAGAAGAAGAATTAGTGGACATGGTTATAGATTGTTTACTGTTAAAAATGTGAAAAATTCTAATTATTCTTCATTTGTGATCATTGTGTGCCAGCCAAAATAGTCATGTTGAATAATTAGACGATTTAGTTGGACAGATCAAAAGGAGTGAGTGTAGCAAAGGGGTGGCTGGGTGTGGGGATTCAACAAAAGAACAAAGAGATCCAGTAATCTGAATTATATATATAACCACACTAGTGCTGATATATTGTGTACTTTATCTCAGTGCAGATTTATTTTATTAGTTTCACATTCATAGATCAAAATCATTCATATCTAAACATAAATTTATAAATATTTCTAATTATTATACCTCACTGTAAACATTCCATGTAAAATCCGCATACCCTGCCGGGTTGATATTTTTTTTTGCGCTATCACCTTCAACGTGTCATAGCGGGTGATAGCGAAAAATATCTTTTTTGAAAAGCTCAGTTCTAAAAACAGATTGTTATTATCATATGTTTTGACTATGATAAATATGTTCATAAAGACCTGTCTTATTAATGCGATTTTCCATATAGGAGTATTTGTTCGGTATAATAAAATAAATATCACATCCTCTTGAGGGTGCCAGTGGATTATCCACTGGCATCCACTGGCACCCTCAAGAGGATGGGATATTTACATAGTATTATTTGATAATGAAAAGGATATTCAGTTTAGTTTTATCACATTTGTTGCAGCATTTTCCTTCGAA
>JAWPHD010021403.1:0-28371 GCA_037043455.1 Cyrtodaria siliqua | reverse complement strand
TAATATATGTACATATTCTATACGTAATACTGTATATATAACCATTTGGACACTCAGATCGCAGAAAAGAGCAACGTTATCTCTATTTTTTCTATTTACCCGTAAACGAATTACGTCCCTTGGACATAAAATGTCAACGAGTATCATTTTGCGTGCCATAGACTGCAGTGGCATTTCTGACGTGGTCATCTCTGTGAAAGTACGTATACAAATGAAAACTTACGGTGAAACTCATTGTTGCCGTGTCATGGCTTGTACATGCAACTTCTGGCTCACTTAGGTAAGAGATTAACGTTGTGTCTTGATACAGGTTTGCTGCAATAATCATAACCATTATCATAGTAACAACCATTACAACACGCCAGATAATAATGTACATATTCTATACGTAATACCTTTATAAATAATAACCATTTGGACACTCAGATCGCAGAAAAAGCCACGTTATCTTTATTTCTTCTATTTCCCCCGTACACGGATTACGTCCCTTGGCATCAAATGTCAACAAGTATCATTCTGCGTGCCAAAGAGTGCCAGTGGCATTTCTGACCTGTGCATCTCTGTTAAAGTACGTGTACATATTAAAAACTTACGATTGGAAACTCATTGTCGGCATGTCATGGCTTGTATATGCAACTTCTGGGCTCACTTGATAAGATTAACGTTGTGTCTTGATACATGTAGCTGCAATAATCATAACACTAATCATAGTAACAACCATTACAACACGACAGATAATATTGTACATATTCTATACGTAATACCTTTATAAATAATAACCATTTGGACACTCAGATCGCAGAAATAACAACGTTATCTCTATTTTTTCTATTTACCCCGTAAACGAATTACGTCCCTTGGACATAAAATGTCAACGAGTATCATTTTGCGTGCCATAGACTGCCAGTGCATTTCTGACGTGGTCATCTCTGTTGAGGGTACGTATAAAAATGAAAAACTTACGGTGAAACTCATTGTTGCCGTGTCATGGCTAGTACATGCAACTTCTGGGCTCACTTGGTAAGAGATTAACATTGTGTCTTGATACAGGTTTGCTGCAATAACATAACAATTATCATAGTAACAACCATTACAACACGCCAGATAATAATGTACATATTCTATACGTAATACCTTTATAAATAATAACCATTTGGACACTCAGATCGCAGAAAAAGCCACGTTATCTTTATTCTTCTATTTCCCGTACACGGATTACGTCCTTGGACATTCAAATGTCAACAGTATCATTCTGCGTGCCATAGAGTGCCAGTGGCATTTCTGACCTGTGCATCTCTGTTTAAAGTACGTGTACATATGAAAAACTTACGATGGAACTCATTGTTGGCATGTCATGGCTTGTATATGCAACTTCTGGCTCACTTGATAGATTAACGTTGTGTCTTGATACATGTTAGCTGCAATAATCATAACACTAATCAAGTAACAACCATTGCAACACGACAGATAATATTGTACATATTCTATACGTAATACCTTTATAAACAATAACCATTTGGACACTCAGATCGCAGAAAGAGCAACGTTATCTCTATTTTTTCTATTTACCCGTAAACGAATACGTCCCTTGGACATAAAATGTCAACGAGTATCATTTTGCGTGCCATAGACTTCCAGTGGCATTTCTGACGTGGTCATCTCTGTTGAAAGTACGTATACAAATGAAAACTTACGGTGAAACTCATTGTTGCCGTGTCATGGCTTGTACATGCAACTTCTGGGCTCACTTGGTAAGAGATTAACGTTGTGTCTTGATACAGGTTTGCTGCAATAATCATAACCATTATCATAGTAACAAACCATTACAACACGCCAGATAATAATGTACATATTCTATACGTAATACCTTTATAAATAATAACCATTTGACACTCAGATCGCAGAAAAAGCCACGTTATCTTTATTTCTTCTATTTCCCCGTACACGGATTACGTCCCTTGGACATCAAATGTCAAAAGTATCATTCTGCGTGCCATAGAGTGCCAGTGGCATTTCTGACCTGTGCATCTCTGTTTAAAGTACGTGTACATATTAAAAACTTACGATGGAACTCATTGTTGCATGTCATGGCTTGTCTATGCAACTTCTGGGCTCACTTGATAAGATTAAACGTTGTGTCTTGATACATGTTAGCTGCAATAATCATAACACTAATCATAGTAAACAACCATTACAACACGACAGATAATATTGTACATATTCTATACGTAATACCTTTATAAATAATAACCATTTGGACACTCAGATCGCAGGAAATAGCAACGTTATCTCTATTTTTTCTATTTACCCGTAAACGAATTACGTCCCTTGGACATAAAATGTCAACGAGTAATCATTTTGCGTGCCATAGACTGCAGTGGCATTTCTGACGTGGTCATCTCTGTTGAAAGTACGTATAAAAATGAAACACTTACGGTGAAACTCATTGTTGCCGTGTCATGGCTTGTACATGCAACTTCTGGGCTCACTTGGTAAGAGATTAACGTTCTGTCTTGATACAGGTTTGCTGCAATAATCATAACAATTATCATAGTAACAACCATTACAACACGCCAGATAATAATGTACATATTCTATACGTAATACCTTTATAAATAATAACCATTTGGACACTCAGATCGCAGAAAAAGCCACGTTATCTTTATTTCTTCTATTTCCCCGTACACAGATTACGTCCCTTGGACATCAAATGTCAACAAGTATCATTCTGCGTGCCATAGAGTGCCAGTGGCATTTCTGACCTGTGCATCTCTGTTTATAGTACGTGTACATATGAAAAACTTACGATGGAACTCATTGTTGGCATGTCATGGCTTGTATATGCAACTTCTGGGCTCACTTGATAAGATTAACGTTGTGTCTTGATACATGTTAGCTGCAATAATCATAACACTAATCATAGTAACAACCATTACAACACGACAGATAATATTGTACATATTCTATACGTAATACCTTTATAAATAATAACCATTTGGACACTCAGATCGCAGAAAGAGCAACGTTATCTCTCTTGTTTCTATTTACCCGTAAACGAATTACGTCCCTTTGACATAAAATGTCAACGAGTATCATTTTGCGTGCCATAGACTGCCAGTGGCATTTCTGACGTGGTCATCTCTGTTGAAAGTACGTATACAAATGAAAAACTTACGGTGAAACTCATTGTTGCCGTGTCATGGCTTGTACATGCAACTTCTGGGCTCACTTGGTAAGAGATAAACGTTGTGTCTTGATACAGGTTTGCTGCAATAATCATAACAATTATCATAGTAACAACCATTACAACACGCCAGATAATAATGTACATATTCTATACGTAATACCTTTATAAATAATAACCATTTGGACACTCAGATCGCAGAAAAAGCCACGTTATCTTTATTTCTTCTATTTCCCCGTACACAGATTACGTCCCTTGGACATCAAATGTCAACAAGTATCATTCTGCGTGCCATAGAGTGCCAGTGGCATTTCTGACCTGTGCATCTCTGTTTATAGTACGTGTACATATGAAAAACTTACGATGGAACTCATTGTTGGCATGTCATGGCTTGTATATGCAACTTCTGGGCTCACTTGATAAGATTAACGTTGTTTCTTGATACATGTTAGCTGCAATAATCATAACACTAATCATAGTAACAACCATTACAACACGACAGATAATATTGTACATATTCTATACGTAATACCTTTATAAATAATAACCATTTGGACACTCAGATCGCAGAAAGAGCAACGTTATCTCTATTGTTTCTATTTACCCGTAAACGAATTACGTCCCTTTGACATAAAATGTCAACGAGTATCATTTTGCGTGCAATAGACTGCCAGTGGCATTTCTGACGTGGTCATCTCTGTTGAAAGTACGTATACAAATGAAAAACTTACGGTGAAACTCATTGTTGCCGTGTCATGGCTTGTACATGCAACTTCTGGGCTCACTTGGTAAGAGATAAACGTTGTGTCTTGATACAGGTTTGCTGCAATAATCATAACAATTATCATAGTAACAACCATTACAACACGCCAGATAATAATGTACATATTCAATACGTAATACCTTTATAAATAATAACCATTTGGACACTCAGATCGCAGAAAAAGCCACGTTATCTTTATTTCTTCTATTTCCCCGTACACGGATTACGTCCCTTGGACATCAAATGTCAACACGTATCATTCTGCGTGCCAGAGAGTGCCAGTGGCATTTCTGACCTGTGCATCTCTGTTTAAAGTACGTGTACATATGAAAAACTTACGATGGAACTCATTGTTGGCATGTTATGGCTTGTATATGCAGCTTCTGGGCTGACTTGATAAGATTAACGTTGTGTCTTGATACATGTTAGCTGCAATAATCATAACACTAATCATAGTAACAACCATTACAACACGACAGATAATATTGTACATATTCTATACGTAATACCTTTATAAATAATAACCATTTGGACACTCAGATCGCAGAAAGAGCAACGTTATCTCTATTTTTTCTATTTACCCGTCAACGAATTACGTCCCTTGGACATAAAATGTCAACGAGTATCATTTTGCGTGCCATAGACTGCCAGTGGCATTTCTGACGTGGTCATCTCTGTTGAAAGTACGTATACAAATGAAAAATTTACGGTGAAACTCATTGTTGCCGTGTCATGGCTTGTACATGCAACTTCTGGGCTCACTTGGTAAGAGATTAACGTTGTGTCTTGATACAGGTTTGCTGCAATAATCATAACAATTATCATACTAACAACCATTACAACACACCAGATAATATTGTACATATTCTATACGTAACACCTTTATAAACAATAACCGTTTTGACACTCAAATCGCAGAAAAAGAAACGTTATCTCTATTTCTTCTATTTCCCCGTACACGGATTACGTCCTTTGGACATAAAATGTCAACAAGTATCATTCTGTGTGCCATAGAGTGCCACTGGCATTTCTCACGTGTGCATCTCTGTTGAAAGTACGTATACATATGAAAATTTTACGGTGGAACTCATTGTTGGCGTTTCATGGCTTGTATATGCAACTTCTGGGCTCACTTGATAAGATTAACGTTGTGTCTTGATACGTGTTAGCTGCAATAATCATAACACTAATCATAGTAACAACCATTACAACACGACAGATAATATTGTACATATTCTATACGTAATACCTTTATAAATAATAACCATTTGGACACTCAGATCGCAGCAAGAGCAATGTTATCTCTATTTTTTCTATTTACCCGTAAACGAATTACGTCCCTTGGACATCAAATGTCTTCAAGTATCATTCTGCGTGCCATAGAGTGCCAGTGGCATTTCTGACCTGTGCATCTCTGTTTAAAGTACGTGTACATATGAAAAACTTACGATGGAACTCATTGTTGGCATGTCATGGCTTGTATATGCAACTTCTGGGCTCACTTGATAAGATTAACGTTGTGTCTTGATACATGTTAGCTGCAATAATCATAACACTAATCATAGTAACAACCATTACAACACGACAGATAATATTGTACATATTCTATACGTAATACCTTTATAAATAATAAACATTTGGACACTCAGATCGCAGAAAGAGCAACGTTATCTCTATTTTTTCTATTTACCCGTAAACGAATTACGTCCCTTGGACATAAAATGTCAACGAGTATCATTTTGCGTGCCATAGACTGCCAGTGGCATTTCTGACGTGGTCATCTCTGTTGAAAGTACGTATACAAATGAAAAACTTACGGTGAAACTCATTGTTGCCGTGTCATGGCTTGTACATGCAACTTCTGGGCTCACTTGGTAAGAGATTAACGTTGTGTCTTGATACAGGTTTGCTGCAATAATCATAACAATTATCATAGTAACAACCATTACAACACGCCAGATAATAATGTACATATTCTATACGTAATACCTTTATAAATAATAACCATTTGGACACTCAGATCGCAGAAAAAGCCACGTTATCTTTATTTCTTCTATTTCCCCGTACACGGATTACGTCCCTTGGACATCAAATGACAACAAGTATCATTCTGCGTGCCATAGAGTGCCAGTGGCATTTCTGACCTGTGCATCTCTGTTTAAAGTACGTGTACATATGAAAAACTTACGATGGAACTCATTGTTGGCATGTCATGGCTTGTATATGCAACTTCTGGGCTCACTTGATAAGATTAACGTTGTGTCTTGATACATGTTAGCTGCAATAATCATAACACTAATCATAGTACAACCATTACAACACGACAGATAATATTATACATATTCTATACGTAATACCTTTATAAATAATAACCATTTGGACACTCAGATCGCAGAAAGAGCAACGTTATCTCTATTTTTTCTATTTACCCGTAAACGAATTACGTCCCTTGGACATAAAATGTCAACGAGTATCATTTTGCGTGCCATAGACTGCCAGTGGCATTTCTGACGTGGTCATCTCTGTTGAAAGTACGTATACAAATGAAAAACTTACGGTGAAACTCATTGTTGCCGTGTCATGGCTTGTACATGCAACTTCTGGGCTCACTTGGTAAGAGATTAACGTTGTGTCTTGATACAGGTTTGCTGCAATAATCATAACAATTATCATAGTAACAACCATAACAACACGCCAGATAATAATGTACATATTCTATACGTAATACCTTTATAAATAATAACCATTTGGACACTCAGATCGCAGAAAAAGCCACGTTATCTTTATTTCTTCTATTTCCCCGTACACGGATTACGTCCCTTGGACATCAAATGTCAACAAGTATCATTCTGCGTGCCATAGAGTGCCAGTGGCATTTCTGACCTGTGCATCTCTGTTTAAAGTACGTGTACATATGAAAAACTTACGATGGAACTCATTGTTGGCATGTCATGGCTTGTATATGCAACTTCTGGGCACACTTGATAAGATTAACGTTGTGTCTTGATACATGTTAGCTGCAATAATCATAACACTAATCATAGTAACAACCATTACAACACGACAGATAATATTGTACATATTCTATACGTAATACCTTTATAAATAATAACCATTTGGACACTCAGATCGCAGAAAGAGCAACGTTATCTCTATTTTTTCTATTTACCCGTAAACGAATTACGTCCCTTGGACATAAAATGTCAACGAGTATCATTTTGCGTGCCATAGACTGCCAGTGGCATTTCTGACGTGGTCATCTCTGTTGAAAGTACGTATACAAATGAAAAACCTACGGTGAAACTCATTGTTGCCGTGTCATGGCTTGTACATGCAACTTCTGGGCTCACTTGGTAAGAGATTAACGTTGTGTCTTGATACAGGTTTGCTGCAATAATCATAACAATTATCATAGTAACAACCATTACAACACGCCAGATAATAATGTACATATTCTATATGTAATACCTTTATAAATAATAACCATTTGGACACTCATATCGCAGAAAAAGCCACGTTATCTTTATTTCTTCTATTTCCCCGTACACGGATTACGTCCCTTGGACATCAAATGTCAACAAGTATCATTCTGCGTGCCATAGAGTGCCAGTGGCATTTCTGACCTGTGCATCTCTGTTTAAAGTACGTGTACATATGAAAAACTTACGATGGAACTCATTGTTGGCATGTCATGGCTTGTATATGCAACTTCTGGGCTCACTTGATAAGATTAACGTTGTGTCTTGATACATGTTAGCTGCAATAATCATAACACTAATCATAGTAACAACCATTAAAACACGACAGATAATATTGTACATATTCTATACGTAATACCTTTATAAAAAATAACCATTTGGATACTCAGATCGCAGAAAGAGCAACGTTATCTCTATTTTTTCTATTTACCCGTAAACGAATTACGTCCCTTGGACATAAAATGTCAACGAGTATCATTTTGCGTGCCATAGACTGCCAGTGGCATTTCTGACGTGGTCATCTCTGTTGAAAGTACGTATACAAATGAAAAACTTACGGTGAAACTCATTGTTGCCGTGTCATGGCTTGTACATGCAACTTCTGGGCTCACTTGGTAAGAGATTAACGTTGTGTCTTGATACAGGTTTGCTGCAATAATCATAACAATTATCATAGTAACAACCATTACAACACGCCAGTTAATAATGTACATATTCTATACGTAATACCTTTATAAATAATAACCATTTGGACACTCAGATCGCAGAAAAAGCCACGTTATCTTTATTTCTTCTATTTCCCCGTACACGGATTGTGTCCCTTGGACATCAAATGTCAACAAGTATCATTCTGCGTGCCATAGAGTGCCAGTGGCAGTTCTGACCTGTGCATCTCTGTTTAAAGTACGTGTACATATGAAACACTTACGATGGAACTCATTGTTGGCATGTCATGGCTTGTATATGCAACTTCTGGGCTCACTTGATAAGATTAACGTTGTGTTTTGATACATGTTAGCTGCAATAATCATAACACTAATCATAGTAACAACCATTACAACACGACAGATAATATTGTACATATTCTATACGTAATACCTTTATAAATAATAACCATTTGGACACTCAGATCGCAGAAAGAGCAACGTTATCTCTATTTTTTCTATTTACCCGTAAACGAATTACGTCCCTTGGACATAAAATGTCAACGAGTATCATTTTGCGTGCCATAGACTGCCAGTGGCATTTCTGACGTGGTCATCTCTGTTGAAAGTACGTATACAAATGAAAAACTTACGGTGAAACTCATTGTTGCCGTGTCATGGCTTGTACATGCAACTTCTGGGCTCACTTGGTAAGAGATTAACGTTGTGTCTTGATACAGGTTTGCTGCAATAATCATAACAATTATCATAATAACAACCATTACAACACGCCAGATAATAATGTACATATTCTATACCTAATACCTTTATAAATAATAACCATTTGGAAACTCAGATCGCAGAAAAAGCCACGTTATCTTTATTTCTTCTATTTCCCCGTACACGGATTACGTCCCTTGGACATCAAATGTCAACGAGTATCATTCTGCGTGCCATAGAGTGCCAGTGGCATTTCTGACCTGTGCATCTCTGTTTAAAGTACGTGTACATATGAAAAACTTACGATGGAACTCATTGTTGGCATGTCATGGCTTGTATATGCAACTTCTGGACTCACTTGATAAGATTAACGTTGTGTCTTGATACATGTTAGCTGCAATAATCATAACACTAATCATAGTAACAACCATTACAACACGACAGATAATATTGTACATATTCTATACGTAATACCTTTATAAATAATAACCATTTGGACACTCAGATCGCAGAAAGAGCAACGTTATCTCTATTTTTTCTATTTACCCGTAAACGAATTACGTCCCTTGGACATAAAATGTCAACGAGTATCATTTTGCGTGCCATAGACTGCCAGTGGCATTTCTGACGTGGTCATCTCTGTTGAAAGTACGTATACAAATGAAAAACTTACGGTGAAACTCATTGTTGCCGTGTCATGGCTTGTACATGCAACTTCTGGGCTCACTTGGTAAGAGATTAACGTTGTGTCTTGATACAGGTTTGCTGCAATAATCATAACAATTATCATAGTTACAACCATTACAACACGCCAGATAATAATGTACATATTCTATACCTAATACCTTTATAAATAATAACCATTTGGACACTCAGATCGCAGAAAAAGCCACGTTATCTTTATTTCTTCTATTTCAACGTACACGGATTACGTCCCTTGGACATCAAATGTCAACAAGTATCATTCTGCGTGCCATTTGTCATTTGTATACGTACTTTCAACAGAGATGACCACGTCAGAAATGCCACTGGCAGTCTATAGCACGCAAAATGATACTCGTTGACATTTTATGTCCAAGGGACGAAATTCGTTTACGGGTAAATAGAAAAAATAGAGATAACGTTGCTCTTTCTGCGATCTGAGTGTCCAAATGGTTATTATTTATAAAGGTATTACGTATAGAATATGTACATTATTATCTGGCGTGTTGTAATGGTTGTTACTATGATACTTGTTATGATTATTGCAGCAAACCTGTATCAAGACACAACGTTAATCTCTTACCAAGTGAGCCCAGAAGTTGCATGTACAAGCCATGACACGGCAACAATGAGTTTCACCGTAAGTTTTTCATTTGTATACGTACTTTCAACAGAGATGACCACGTCAGAAATGCCACTGGCGGTCTATGGCACGCAAAATGATACTCGTTGACATTTTATGTCCAAGGGACGTAATTCGTTTACGGGTAAATAGAAAAAATAGAGATAACGTTGCTCTTTCTGCGATCTGAGTGTCTTAATGGTTATTATTTATAAAGGTATTACGTATAGAATATGTACAATATTATCTGTCGTGTTGTAATGGTTGTTACTATGATTAGTGTTATGATTATTGCAGCTAACATGTATCAAGACACAACGTTAATCTTATCAAGTGAGCCCAGAAGTTGCATATACAAGCCATGACATGCCAACAATGAGTTCCATCGTAGGTTTTTCATATGTACACGTACTTTAAACAGAGATGCACAGGTCAGAAATGCCACTGGCACTCTATGGCACGAAGAATGATACTTGTTGACATTTGATGTCCAAGGGACGTAATCCGTGTACGGGGAAATAGAAGAAATAAAGATAACGTGGCTTTTTCTGCGATCTGAGTGTCCAAATGGTTATTATTTATAAAGGTATTACGTATAGAATATGTACAATATTATCTGTCGTGTTGTAATGGTTGTTACTATGATTATTGTTATGATTATTGCAGCTAACATGTATCAAGACACAACGTTAATCTCTTATCAAGTGAGCCCAGAAGTTGCATATACAAGCCATGACATGCCAACATTGAGTTCCATCGTAAGTTTTTCATATGTACACGTACTTTAAACAGAGATACACAGTTCAGAAATGCCACTGGCACTCTATGGCACGCAGAATGATACTTGTTGACATTTGATGTCCAAGGGACGTAATCCGTGTACGGGGAAATAGAAGAAATAAAGATAACGTGGCTTTTTCTGCGATCTGAGTGTCCAAATGGTTATTATTTATAAAGGTATTACGTATAGAATATGTACATTATTATCTGGCGTGTTGTAATGGTTGTTACTATGATAATTGTTATGCTTATTGCAGCAAACCTGTATCAAGACACAACGTTAATCTCTTACCAAGTGAGCCCAGAAGTTGCATGTACAAGCCATGACACGGCAACAATGAGTTTCACCGGAAGTTTTTCATTTGTATACGTACTTTCAACAGAGATGACCACGTCAAAAATGCCATTGGCAGTCTATGGCACGCAAAATGATACTCGTTGACATTTTATGTCCAAGGGACGTAATTCGTTTACGGGTAAATAGAAAAAATAGAGATAACGTTGCTCTTTCTGCAATCTGAGTGTCCAAATGGTTATTATTTATAAAGGTATTACGTATAGAATATGTACAATATTATCTGTCGTGTTGTAATGGTTGTTACTATGATTAGTGTTATGATTATAGCAGTTAACATGTATCAAGACACAACGTTAATCTTAACAAGTGAGCCCAGAAGTTGCATATACAAGCCATGACATGCCAACAATGAGTTCCATCGTAAGTTTTTCATATGTACACGTACTTTAAACAGAGATGCACCGGTCAGAAATGCCACTGGCACTCTTTGGCACGCAGAATGATACTTGTTGACATTTGATGTCCAAGGGACGTAATCCGTGTACGGGGAAATAGAAAAAATAGAGATAACGTTGCTCTTTCTGCGATCTGAGTGTCCAAATGGTTATTATTTATAAAGGTATTACGTATAGAATATGTACAATATTATCTGTCGTGTTGTAATGGTTGTTACTATGATTAGTGTTATGATTATTGCAGCTAACATGTATCAAGACACAACGTTAATCTTATCCAGTGAGCCCAGAAGTTGCATATACAAGCCATGACATGCCAACAATGAGTTCCATCGTAAGTTTTTAATATGTACACGTACTTTAAACAGAGATGCACAGGTCAGAAATGCCACTGGCACTCTATGGCACGCAGAATGATACTTGTTGACATTTGATGTCCAAGGGACGTAATCCGTGTACGGGGAAATAGAAGAAATAAAGATAACGTGGCTTTTTCTGCGATCTGAGTGTCCAAATGGTTATTATTTATAAAGGTATTACGTATAGAATATGTACATTATTATTTGGCGTGTTGTAATGGTTGTTACTATGATAATTGTTATGATTATTGCAGCAAACCTGTATCAAGACACAACGTTAATCTCTTACCAAGTGAGCCCAGAAGTTGCATGTACAAGCCATGACACGGCAACAATGAGTTTCACCGTAAGTTTTTCATTTGTATACGTACTTTCAACAGAGATGACCACGTCAGAAATGCCACTGGCAGTCTATGGCACGCAAAATGATACTCGTTGACATTTTATGTCCAAGGGACGTAATTAGTTTACGGGTAAATAGAAAAAATAGAGATAACGTTGCTCTTTCTGAGATCTGAGTGTCAAAATGGTTATTATTTATAAAGGTATTACGTATAGAATATGTACATTATTATCTGTCGTGTTGTAATGGTTGTTACTATGATAAGTGTTATGATTATTGCAGCTAACATGTATCAAGACACAACGTTAATCTTATCAAATGAGCCCAGAAGTTGCATATACAAGCCATGACATGCCAACAATGAGTTCCATCGTAAGTTTTTCATATGTACACGTACTTTA
Organism: Cyrtodaria siliqua; assembly: GCA_037043455.1. Classification (NCBI taxonomy): domain Eukaryota; kingdom Metazoa; phylum Mollusca; class Bivalvia; order Adapedonta; family Hiatellidae; genus Cyrtodaria; species Cyrtodaria siliqua. The sequence goes on along the minus strand of JAWPHD010021403.1, from coordinate 15,621 downwards.
AACAGAGATGCACAGGTCAGAAATGCCACTGGCACTCTATGGCACGCAGAATGATACTTGTTGACATTTGATGTCCAAGGGACGTAATCCGTGTACGGGGAAATAGAAGAAATAAAGATAACGTGGCTTTTTCTGCGATCTGAGTGTCCAAATGGTTATTATTTATAAAGGTATTTCGTATAGAATATGTACATTATTATCTGGCGTGTTGTAATGGTTGTTACTATGATAATTGTTATGATTATTGCAGCAAACCTGTATCACGACACAACGTTAATCTCTTACCAAGTGAGCCCAGAAGTTGCATGTACAAGCCATGACACGGCAACAATGAGTTTCACCGTAAGTTTTTCATTTGTATACGTACTTTCAACAGAGATGACCACGTCATAAATGCCACTGGCAGTCTATGGCACGCAAAATGATACTCGTTGACATTTTATGTCCAAGGGACGTAATTCGTTTACGGGTAAATAGAAAAAATAGAGATAACGTTGCTCTTTCTGCGATCTGAGTGTCCAAATGGTTATTATTTATAAAGGTATTACGTATAGAATATGTACAATATTATCTGTCGTGTTGTAATGGTTGTTACTATGATTAGTGTTATGATTATTGCAGCTAACATTTATCAAGACACAACGTTAATCTTATCAAGTGAGCCCAGAAGTTGCATATACTAAGCCATGACATGCCAACAATGAGTTCCATCGTAAGTTTTTCATATGTACACGTACTTTAAACAGAGATGCACAGGTCAGAAATGCCACTGGCACTCTATGGCACGCAGAATGATACTTGTTGACATTTGATGTCCAAGGGACGTAATCCGTGTACGGGGAAATAGTAGAAATAAAGATAACGTGGCTTTTTCTGCGATCTGAGTGTCCAAATGGTTATTATTTATAAAGGTATTACGTAGAGAATATGTACATTATTATCTGGCGTGTTGTAATGGTTGTTACTATGATAATTGTTATGATTATTGCAGCAAACCTGTATCAATACACAACGTTAATCTCTTACCAAGTGAGCCCAGAAGTTGCATGTACAAGCCATGACACGGCAACAATGAGTTTCACCGTAAGTTTTTCATTTGTATACGTACTTTCAACAGAGATGACCACGTCAGAAATGCCACTGGCAGTCTATGGCACGCAAAATGATACTCGTTGACATTTTATGTCCAAGGGACGTAATTCGTTTACCGATAAATAGACAAAATAGAGATAACGTTGCTCTTACTGCGATCTGAGTGTCCAAATGGTTATTATTTATAAAGGTATTACGTATAGAATATGTACAATATTATCTGTCGTGTTGTAATGGTTGTTACTATGATTAGTGTTATGATTATTGCAGCTAACATGTATCAAGACACAACGTTAATCTTATCAAGTGAGCCCAGAAGTTGCATATACAAGCCATGACATGCCAACAATGAGTTCCATCGTAAGTTTTTCATATGTACACGTACTTTAAACAGAGATGCACAGGTCAGAAATGCCACTGGCACTCTATGGCACGCAGAATGATACTTGTTGACATTTGATGTCCAAGGGACGTAATCCGTGTACGGGGAAATAGAAGAAATAAAGATAACGTGGCTTTTTCTGCGATCTGAGTGTCCAAATGGTTATTATTTATAAAGGTATTACGTATAGAATATGTACATTATTATCTGGCGTGTTGTAATGGTTGTTACTATGATAATTGTTATGATAATTGCAGCAAACCTGTATCAAGACACAACGTTAATCTCTTACCAAGTGAGCCCAGAAGTTGCATGTACAAGCCATGACACGGCAACAATGAGTTTCACCGTAAGTTTTTCATTTGTATACGTACTTTCAACAGAGATGACCACGTCAGAAATGCCACTGGCAGTCTATGGCACGCAAAATGATACTCGTTGACGTTTTATGTCCAAGGGACGTAATTCGTTTACGGGTAAATAGAAAAAATAGAGATAACGTTGCTCTTTCTGCGATCTGAGAGTCCAAATGGTTATTATTTATAAAGGTATTACGTATAGAATATGTACAATATTATCTGTCGTGTTGTAATGGTTGTTACTATGATTAGTGTTATGATTATTGCAGCTAACATGTATCAAGACACAACGTTAATCTTATCAAGTGAGCCCAGAAGTTGCATATACAAGCCATGACATGCCAACAATGAGTTCCATCGTAAGTTTTTCATATGTACACGTACTTTAAACAGAGATGCACAGGTCAGAAATGCCACTGGCACTCTATGGCACGAAGAATGATACTTGTTGACATTTGATGTCCAAGGGACGTAATCCGTGTACGGGGAAATAGAAGAAATAAAGATAACGTGGCTTTTTCTGCGATCTGAGTGTCCAAATGGTTATTATTTATAAAGGTATTACGTATAGAATATGTACAATATTATCTGTCGTGTTGTAATGGTTGTTACTATGATTATTGTTATGATTATTGCAGCTAACATGTATCAAGACACAACGTTAATCTCTTATCAAGTGAGCCCAGAAGTTGCATATACAAGCCATGACATGCCAACAATGAGTTCCATCGTAAGTTTTTCATATGTACACGTACTTTAAACAGAGATACACAGGTCAGAAATGCCACTGGCACTCTATGGCACGCAGAATGATACTTGTTGACATTTGATGTCCAAGGGACGTAATCCGTGTACGGGGAAATAGAAGAAATAAAGATAACGTGGCTTTTCCTGCGATCTGAGTGTCCAAATGGTTATTATTTATAAAGGTATTACGTATAGAATATGTACATTATTATCTGGCGTGTTGTAATGGTTGTTACTATGATAATTGTTATGCTTATTGCAGCAAACCTGTATCAAGACACAACGTTAATCTCTTACCAAGTGAGCCCAGAAGTTGCATGTACAAGCCATGACACGGCAACAATGAGTTTCACCGTAAGTTTTTCATTTGTATACGTACTTTCAACAGAGATGACCACGTCAAAAATGCCATTGGCAGTCTATGGCACGCAAAATGATACTCGTTGACATTTTATGTCCAAGGGACGTAATTCGTTTACGGGTAAATAGAAAAAATAGAGATAACGTTGCTCTTTCTGCGATCTGAGTGTCCAAATGGTTATTATTTATAAAGGTATTACGTATAGAATATGTACAATATTATCTGTCGTGTTGTAATGGTTGTTACTATGATTAGTGTTATGATTATAGCAGTTAACATGTATCAAGACACAACGTTAATCTTAACAAGTGAGCCCAGAAGTTGCATATACAAGCCATGACATGCCAACAATGAGTTCCATCGTAAGTTTTTCATATGTACACGTACTTTAAACAGAGATGCACAGGTCAGAAATGCCACTGGCACTCTTTGGCACGCAGAATGATACTTGTTGACATTTAATGTCCAAGGGACGTAATCCGTGTACGGGGAAATAGAAAAAATAGAGATAACGTTGCTCTTTCTGCGATCTGAGTGTCCAAATGGTTATTATTTATAAAGGTATTACGTATAGAATATGTACAATATTATCTGTCGTGTTGTAATGGTTGTTACTATGATTAGTGTTATGATTATTGCAGCTAACATGTATCAAGACACAACGTTAATCTTATCAAGTGAGCCCAGAAGTTGCATATACAAGCCATGACATGCCAACAATGAGTTCCATCGTAAGTTTTTAATATGTACACGTACTTTAAACAGAGATGCACAGACAGACATAACACGACAGATAATATTGTACATATTCTATACGTAATACCTTTATAAATAATAACCATTTAGACACTCAGATCGCAGAAAGAGCAAAGTTATCTCTATTTTTTCTATTTACCCGTAAACGGATTACGTCCCTTGGACATCAAATGTCAACAAGTATCATTCTGCGTGCCATAGAGTGCCAGTGGCATTTCTGACCTGTGCATCTCTGTTTAAAGTACGTGTACATATGAAAAACTTAGTATGGAACTCATTGTTGGCATGTCATGGCTTGTATATGCAACTTCTGGGCTCACTTGATAAGAGATTAACGTTGTGTCTTGATACATGTTAGCTGCAATAATCATAACAATAATCATAGTAACAACCATTACAACACGACAGATTATATTGTACATATTCTATACGTAATACCTTTATAAATAATAACCATTTTGACACTCAGATCACAGAAAATGCAACGTTATCTCTATTTCTTCTATTTCCCCGTACACGGATTACGTCCCTTGGACATAAAATGTCAACAAGTATCATTCTGTGTGCCATAGAGTGCCAGTGGCATTTCTCACGTGTGCATCTCTGTTGAAAGTACGTATACATATGAAACATTTACGGTGGAACTCATTGTTGGCGTGTCATGGCTTGTACATGCAACTTCTTGGCTCACTTGGTAAGAGATTAACGTTGTGTCTTGATACAGGTTTGCTGCAATAACAATTATCATAGTAACAACCATTACAACACGCCAGATAATAATGTACATATTCTATACGTAATACCTTTATAAATAATAACCATTTGGATACTCAGATCGCAGAAAAGCCACGTTATCTTTATTTCTTCTATTTCCCCGTACACGGATTACGTCCCTTGGACATCAAATGTCAACAAGTATCATTCTGCGTGCCAAAGAGTGCCAGTGGCATTTCTGACCTGTGCATCTCTGTTTAAAGTACGTGTACATATGAAAAACTTACGATGGAACTCATTGTTGGCATGTCATGGCTTGTATATGCAACTTCTGGGCTCACTTGATAAGATTAACGTTGTGTCTTGATACATGTTAACTGCTATAATCATAACACTAATCATAGTAACAACCATTACAACACGACAGATAATATTGTACATATTCTATACGTAATACCTTTATAAATAATAACCATTTGGACACTCAGATCGCAGAAAGAGCAACGTTATCTCTATTTTTTCTATTTACCCGTAAACGAATTACGTCCCTTGGACATAAAATGTCAACGAGTATCATTTTGCGTGCCATAGACTGCCAGTAGCATTTTTGACGTGGTCATCTCTGTTGAAAGTACGTATACAAATGAAAAACTTACGGTGAAACTCATTGTTGCCGTGTCATGGCTTGTACATGCAACTTCTGGGCTCACTTGGTAAGAGATTAACGTTGTGTCTTGATACAGGTTTGCTGCAATAATCATAACAATTATCATAGTAACAACCATTACAACACGCCAGATAATAATGTACATATTCTATACGTAATACCTTTATAAATAATAACCATTTGGACACTCAGATCGCAGAAAAAGCCACGTTATCTTTATTTCTTCTATTTCCCCGTACACGGATTACGTCCCTTGGACATCAAATGTCAACAAGTATCATTCTGCGTGCCATAGAGTGCCAGTGACATTTCTGACCTGTGCATCTCTGTTTAAAGTACGTGTACATATGAAAAACTTACGATGGAACTCATTGTTGGCATGTCATGGCTTGTATATGCAACTTCTGGGCTCACTTGATAAGATTAACGTTGTGTCTTGATACATGTTAACTGCTATAATCATAACACTAATCATAGTAACAACCATTACAACACGACAGATAATATTGTACATATATATACGTAATACCTTTATAAATAATAACCATTTGGACACTCAGATCGCAGAAAGAGCAACGTTATCTCTATTTTTTCTATTTACCCGTAAACGAATTACGTCCCTTGGACATAAAATGTCAACGAGTATCATTTTGCGTGCCATAGACTGCCAGTGGCATTTCTGACGTGGTCATCTCTGTTGAAAGTACGTATACAAATGAAAAACTTACGGTGAAACTCATTGTTGCCCTGTCATGGCTTGTACATGCAACTTCTGGGCTCACTTGGTAAGAGATTAACGTTGTGTCTTGATACAGGTTTGCTGCAATAATCATAACAAGTATCATAGTAACAACCATTACAACACGCCAGATAATAATGTACATATTCTATACGTAATACCTTTATAAATAATAACCATTTGGACACTCAGATCGCAGAAAGAGCAACGTTATCTCTATTTTTTCTATTTACCCGTAAACGAATTTCGTCCCTTGGACATAAAATGTCAACGAGTATCATTTTGCGTGCCATAGACTGCCAGTGGCATTTTTGACGTGGTCATCTCTGTTGAAAGTACGTATACAAATGAAAAACTTACGGTGAAACTCATTGTTGCCGTGTCATGGCTTGTACATGCAACTTCTGGGCTCACTTGGTAAGAGATTAACGTTGTGTCTTGATACAGGTTTGCTGCAATAATCATAACAATTATCATAGTAACAACCATTACAACACACCAGATAATATTGTACATATTCTATACGTAACACCTTTATAAACAATAACCGTTTTGACACTCAAATCGCAGAAAAAGAAACGTTATCTCTATTACTTCTATTTCCCCGTACACGGATTACGTCCTTTGGACATAAAATGTCAACAAGTATCATTCTGTGTGCCATAGAGTGCCACTGGCATTTCTCACGTGTGCATCTCTGTTGAAAGTACGTATACATATGAAAAATTTACGGTGGAACTCATTGTTGGCGTGTCATGGCTTGTACATGCAACTTCTGGGCTCACTTGGTAAGACATTAACGTTGTGTCTTGATACAGGTTTGCTGCAATAATCATAACAATTATCATAGTAACAACCATTACGACACGCCAGATAATAATGTACATATTATATACGTAATACACTTTATAAATAATAACCATTTGGATACTCATGATCGCAGAAAAAGCCACGTTATCTTTATTTCTTCTATTCCCCCGTACACGGATTACGTCCCTTGGACATCAAATGTCAACAAGTATCATTCTGCGTGCCATAGAGTGCCAGTGGCATTTCTGAACTGTGCATCTCTGTTTAAAGTACGTTGTACATATGAAAAACTTACGATGGAACTCATTGTTGGCATGTCATGGCTTGTATATGCAACTTCTGGGCTCACTTGATAAGAGATTAACGTTGTGTCTTGATACATGTTAGCTGCAATAATCATAACAATAATCATAGTAACAACCATTACAACACGACAGATAATATTGTACATATTCTATTCGTAATACCTTTATAAATAATAACCATTTTGACACTCAGATCACAGAAAAAGCAACGTTATCTCTATTTCTTCTATTTCCCCGTACACGGATTACGTCCCTTGGACATAAAATGTCAACAAGTATCATTCTGTGTGCCTTAGGGTGCCAGTTGGCATTTCTCACGTGTGCATCTCTGTTGAAAGTACGTATACATATGAAACATTTACGGTGGAACTCATTGTTGGCGTGTCATGGCTTGTACATGCAACTTCTGGGCTCACATGGTAAGACATTAACGTTGTGTCTTGATACAGGTTTGCTGCAATAATCATTACACTTATCATAGTAACAACCATTACAACACGCCAGATAATCATGTACATAATTCCTATACGTAATACCTTTATAAATAATAACCATTTGGATACTCAGATCGCAGAAAAAGCCACGTTATCTTTATTTCTTCTATTTCCCCGTACACGGATTACGTCCCTTGGACATCAAATGTCAACAAGTATCATTCTGCGTGCCATAGAGTGCCAGTGGCATTTTTGACCTGTGCATCTCTGTTTAAAGTACGTGTACATATGAAAAACTTACGATGGAACTCATCGTTGGCATGTCATGGCTTGTATATGAAACTTCTGGGCTCACTTGATAAGAGATTAACGTTGTGTCTTGATACATGTTAGCTGCAATAATCATAACAATAATCATAGTAACAACCATTACAACACGACAGATAATATTGTACATATTCTATACGTAATAACTTTATAAATAATAACCGTTTTGACACTCAGATCACAGAAAAAGCAACGTTATCTCTATTTCTTCTATTTCCCCGTACACGGATTACGTCCCTTGGACATAAAATGTCAACAAGTATCATTCTGTGTGCCATAGAGTGCCAGTGGCATTTCTCACGTGTGCATTTCTGTTGAAAGTACGTATACATATGAAACATTTACGGTGTAACTCATTGTTGCCGTGTCATGGCTTGTACATGCAACTTCTTGGCTCACTTGGTAAGAGATTAACGTTGTGTCTTGATACAGGTTTGCTGCAATAATCATAACAATTAGTATAGTAACAACCATTACAACACGCCAGATAATAATGTACATATTCTATACGTAATACCTTTATAAATAATAACCATTTGGACACTCAGATCGCAGAAAAAGCCACGTTATCTTTATTTCTTCTATTTCCCCGTACACGGATTACGTCCCTTGGACATCAAATGTCAACAAGTATCATTCTGCGTGCCATAGAGTGCCAGTGGCATTACTAAACCTGTGCATCTCTGTTTTAAGTACGTTTTCATATGAAAAACTTACGATGGAACTCATTGTTGGCATATCATGGCTTGTATATGCAACTTCTGGGCTCACTTGATAAGATTAACGTTGTGTCTTGATACATGTTAGCTGCAATAATCATAACACTAATCATAGTAACAACCATTACAACACGACAGATAATATTGTACATATTCTATACGTAATACCTTTATAAATAATAACCATTTGGACACTCAGATCGCAGAAAGAGCAACGTTATCTCTATTTTTTCTATTTACCCGTAAACGAATTACGTCCCTTGGACATAAAATGTCAACGAGTATCATTTTGCGTGCCTTAGACTGCCAGTGGCATTTCTGACGTGGTCATCTCTGTTGAAAGTACGTATACAAATGAAAAACTTACGGTCAAACTCATTGTTGCCGTGTCATGGCTTGTACATGCAACTTCTGGGCTCACACTTGGTAAGAGATTAACGTTGTGTCTTGATACAGGTTTGCTGCAATAATCATAACAATTATCATAGTAACAACCATTACAACACGACAGATAATAATGTACATATTCTATACGTAATACCTTTATAAATAATAACCATTTGGACACTCAGATCGCAGAAAAAGCAACGTTATCTCTATTTTTTCTATTTATCCGTAAACGAATTACGTCCCTTGGACATAAAATGTCAACGAGTATCATTTTGCGTGCCATAGACTGCCAGTGGCATTTCTGACGTGGTCATCTCTGTTGAAAGTACGTTTACAAATGAAAAACTTACGGTGAAACTCATTGTTGCCGTGTCATGGCTTGTACATGCAACTTCTGGGCTCACTTGGTAAGAGATTAACGTTGTGTCTTGATACAGGTTTGCTGCAATAATCATAACAATTATCATAGTAACAACCATTACAACACGCCAGATAATAATGTACATATTCTATACGTAATACCTTTATAAATAATAACCATTTGGACACTCAGATCGCAGAAAAAGCCACGTTATCTTTATTTCTTCTATTTCCCCGTACACGGATTACGTCCCTTGGACATCAAATGTCAACAAGTATCATTATGCGTGCTATAGAGTGCCAGTGGCATTTCTGACCTGTGCATCTCTGTTTAAAGTACGTGTACATATGAAAAACTTACGATGGAACTCATTGTTGGCATGTCATGGCTTGTATATGCAACTTCTGGGCTCACTTGATAAGATTAACGTTGTGTCTTGATACATGTTAGCTGCAATAATCATAACACTAATCATAGTAACAACCATTACAACACGACAGATACTATTGTACATATTCTATACGTAATACCTTTATAAATAATAACCATTTGGACACTCAGATCGCAGAAAGAGCAACGTTATCTCTATTTTTTCTATTTACCCTTAAACGAATTACGTCCCTTGGACATAAAATGTCAACGAGTATCATTTTGCGTGCCATAGACTGCCAGTGGCATTTCTGACGTGGTCATCTCTGTTGAAAGTACGTAAACAAATGAAAAACTTACGGTGAAACTCATTGTTGCCGTGTCATGGCTTGTACATGCAACTTTTGGGCTCACTTGGTAAGAGATTAACGTTGTGTCTTGATACAGGTTTGCTGCAATAATCATAACAATTATCATAGTAACAACCATTACAACACACCAGATAATATTGTACATATTCTATACGTAACACCTTTATAAACAATAACCGTTTTGACACTCAAATCGCAGAAAAAGAAACGTTATCTCTATTTCTTCTATTTCCCGTACACGGATTACGTCCTTTGGACATAAAATGTCAACAAGTATCATTCTGTGTACCATAGAGTGCCACTGGCATTTCTCACGTGTGCATCTCTATTGAAAGTACGTATACATATGAAAAATGTACGGTGGAACTCATTGTTGGCGTGTCATGGCTTGTACATGCAACTTCTGGGCTCACTTGGTAAGACATTAACGTTGTGTCTTGATACAGGTTTGCTGCAATAATCATAACAAGTATCATAGTAACAACCATTACAACACGCCAGATAATAATGTACATATTCTATACGTAATACCTTTATAAATAATAACCATTTGGAAACTCAGATCGCACAAAAAGCCACGTTATCTTTATTTCTTCTATTTCCCCGTACACGGATTACGTCCCTTGGACATCAAATGTCAACAAGTATCATTCTGCGTGCCATAGAGTGCCAGTGGCATTTCTGACATGTGCATCTCTGTTTAAAGTACGTGTACATATGAAAAACTTACGATGGAACTCATTGTTGGCATGTCATGGCTTGTATATGCAACTTCTGGGCTCACTTGATAAGAGATTAACGTTGTGTCTTGATACATGTTAGCTGCAATAATCATAACAATAATCATAGTAACAACCATTACAACACGACAGATAATATTGTACATATTCTATACGTAATACCTTTATAAATAATAACCATTTTGACACTTAGATCACAGAAAAAGCAACGTTATCTCTAATTCTTCTATTTCCCCGTACACGGATTACGTCCCTTGGACATAAAATGTCAACAAGTATCATTCTGTGTGCCATAGAGTGCCAGTGGCATTTCTCACGTGTGCATCTCTGTTGAAAGTACGTATACATATGAAACATTTACGGTGGAACTCATTGTTGGCGTGTCATGGCTTGTACATGCAACTTCTTGGCTCACTTGGTAAGAGATTAACGTTGTGTCTTGATACAGGTTTGCTGCAATAATCATAACAATTATCATAGTAACAACCATTACAACACGCCAGATAATAATGTACATATTCTATACGTAATACCTTTATAAATAATAACCATTTGGACACTCAGATCGCAGAAAAAGCCACGTTATCTTTATTTCTTCTATTTCCCCGTACACGGATTACGTCCCTTGGACATCAAATGTCAACAAGTATCATTCTGCGTGCCATAGAGTGCCAGTGGCATTTCTGACCTGTGCATCTGTGTTTAATGTACGTGTACATATGAAAAACTTACGATGGAACTCATTGTTGGCATGTCATGGCTTGTATATGCAACTTCTGGGCTCACTTGATAAGATTAACGTTGTGTCTTGATACATGTTAGCTGCAATAATCATAACACTAATCATAGTAACAACCATTACAACACGACAGATAATATTGTACATATTCTATACGTAATACCTTTATAAATAATAACCATTTGGACACTCAGATCGCAGAAAGAGCAACGTTATCTCTATTTTTTCTATTTACCCGTAAACGAATTACGTCCCTTGGACATAAAATGTCAACGAGTATCATTTTGCGTGCCATAGAATGCCAGTGGCATTTCTGACGTGGTCATCTCTGTTGAAAGTACGTATACAAATGAAAAACTTACGGTGAAACTCATTGTTGAAGTGTCATGGCTTGTACATGCAACTTCTGGGCTCACTTGGTAAGAGATTAACGTTGTGTCTTGATACAGGTTTGCTGCAATAATCATAACAATTATTATAGTAACAACCATAACAACATACCAGATAATATTGTACATATTCTATACGTAACACCTTTATAAACAATAACCGTTTTGACACTCAAATCGCAGAAAAAGAAACGTTATCTCTATTTCTTCTATTTCCCCGTACACGGATTACGTCCTTTGGACATAAAATGTCAACAAGTATCATTCTGTGTGCCATAGAGTGCCACTGGCATTTCTCACGTGTGCATCTCTGTTGAAAGTACGTATACATATGAAAAATTTACGGTGGAACTCATTTTTGGCGTGTCATGGCTTGTACATGCAACTTCTGGGCTCACATGGTAAGACATTAACGTTGTGTCTTGATACAGGTTTGCTGCAATAATCATAACAATTATCATAGTAACATCCATTACAACACGCCAGATAATAATGTACATATTCTATACGTAATACCTTTATAAATAATAACCATTTGGACACTCAGATCGCAGAAAAAGCCACGTTATCTTTATTTCTTCTATTTCCCCGTACACGGATTACGTCCCTTGGACATCAAATGTCAACAAGTATCATTCTGCGTGCCATAGAGTGCCAGTGGCATTTCTGACCTGTGCATCTCTGTTTAAAGTATGTGTACATATGAAAAACTTACGATGGAACTCATTGTTGGCATGTCATGGCTTGTATATGCAACTTCTGGGCTCACTTGATAAGAGATTAACGTTGTGTCTTGATACATGTTAGCTGCAATAATCATAACAATAATCATAGTAACAACCATTACAACACGACAGATAATATTGTACATATTCTATACGTAATACCTTTATAAATAATAACCATTTTTACACTCAGTTCACAGAAAAAGCAACGTTATCTCTATTTCTTCTATTTCCCCGTACACGGATTACGTCCCTTGGACATAAAATGTCAACAAGAATCATTCTGTGTGCCATAGAGTGCCAGTGGCATTTCTCACGTGTGCATCTCTGTTGAAAGTACGTATACATATGAAACATTTACGGTGGAACTCATTGTTGGCGTGTCATGGCTTGTACATGCAACTTCTTGGCTCACTTGGTAAGAGATTAACGTTGTGTCTTGATACAGGTTTGCTGCAATAATCATAACAATTATCATAGTAACAACCATTACAACACGCCAGATAATAATGTACATATTCTATACGTAATACCTTTATAAATAATAACCATTTGGACACTCAGATCGCAGAAAAAGCCACGTTATCTTTATTTCTTCTATTTCCCCGTACACGGATTACGTCCCTTGGACATCAAATGTCAACAAGTATCATTCTGCGTGCCATAGAGTGCCAGTGGCATTTCTGACCTGTGCATCTGTGTTTAATGTACGTGTACATATGAAAAACTTACGATGGAACTCATTGTTGGCATGTCATGGCTTGTATATGCAACTTCTGGGCTCACTTGATAAGATTAACGTTGTGTCTTGATACATGTTAGCTGCAATAATCATAACACTAATCATAGTAACAACCATTACAACACGACAGATAATATTGTACATATTCTATACGTAATACCTTTATAAATAATAACCATTTGGACACTCAGATCGCAGAAAGAGCAACGTTATCTCTATTTTTTCTATTTACCCGTAAACGAATTACGTCCCTTGGACATAAAATGTCAACGAGTATCATTTTGCGTGCCATAGAATGCCAGTGGCATTTCTGACGTGGTCATCTCTGTTGAAAGTACGTATACAAATGAAAAACTTACGGTGAAACTCATTGTTGAAGTGTCATGGCTTGTACATGCAACTTCTGGGCTCACTTGGTAAGAGATTAACGTTGTGTCTTGATACAGGTTTGCTGCAATAATCATAACAATTATTATAGTAACAACCATAACAACATACCAGATAATATTGTACATATTCTATACGTAACACCTTTATAAACAATAACCGTTTTGACACTCAAATCGCAGAAAAAGAAACGTTATCTCTATTTCTTCTATTTCCCCGTACACGGATTACGTCCTTTGGACATAAAATGTCAACAAGTATCATTCTGTGTGCCATAGAGTGCCAATGGCATTTCTCACGTGTGCATCTCTGTTGAAAGTACGTATACATATGAAAAATTTACGGTGGAACTCATTGTTGGCGTGTCATGGCTTGTACATGCAACTTCTGGGCTCACTTGGTAAGACATTAACGTTGTGTCTTGATACAGGTTTGCTGCAATAATCATAACAATTATCATAGTAACATCCATTACAACACGCCAGATAATAATGTACATATTCTATACGTAATACCTTTATAAATAATAACCATTTGGACACTCAGATCGCAGAAAAAGCCACGTTATCTTTATTTCTTCTATTTCCCCGTACACGGATTACGTCCCTTGGACATCAAATGTCAACAAGTATCATTCTGCGTGCCATAGAGTGCCAGTGGCATTTCTGACCTGTGCATCTCTGTTTAAAGTATGTGTACATATGAAAAACTTACGATGGAACTCATTGTTGGCATGTCATGGCTTGTATATGCAACTTCTGGGCTCACTTGATAAGAGATTAACGTTGTGTCTTGATACATGTTAGCTGCAATAATCATAACAATAATCATAGTAACAACCATTACAACACGACAGATAATATTGTACATATTCTATACGTAATACCTTTATAAATAATAACCATTTTTACACTCAGTTCACAGAAAAAGCAACGTTATCTCTATTTCTTCTATTTCCCCGTACACGGATTACGTCCCTTGGACATAAAATGTCAACAAGAATCATTCTGTGTGCCATAGAGTGCCAGTGGCATTTCTCACGTGTGCATCTCTGTTGAAAGTACGTATACATATGAAACATTTACGGTGGAACTCATTGTTGGCGTGTCATGGCTTGTACATGCAACTTCTTGGCTCACTTGGTAAGAGATTAACGTTGTGTCTTGATACAGGTTTGCTGCAATAATCATAACAATTATCATAGTAACAACCATTACAACACGCCAGATAATAATGTACATATTCTATACGTAATACCTTTATAAATAATAACCATTTGGACACTCAGATCGCAGAAAAAGCCACGTTATCTTTTTTTCTTCTATTTCCCCGTACACGGATTACGTCCCTTGGACATCAAATGTCAACAAGTATCATTCTGCGTGCCATAGAGTGCCAGTGGCATTTCTGACCTGTGCATCTCTGTTTAAAGTACGTGTACATATGAAAAACTTATGATGGAACTCATTGTTGGCATGTCATGGCTTGTATATGCAACTTCTGGGCTCACTTGATAAGATTAACGTTATGTCTTGATACATGTTAGCTGCAATAATCATAACACTAATCATAGCAACAACCATTACAACACGACATATAATATTGTACATATTCTATACGTAATACCTTTATAAATAATAACCATTTGGACACTCAGATCGCAGAAAGAGCAACGTTATCTCTATTTTTTCTATTTACCCGTAAACGAATTACGTCCCTTGGACATAAAATGTCAACGAGTATCATTTTGCGTGCCATAGACTGCCAGTGGCATTTCTGACGTGGTCATCTCTGTTGAAAGTACGTATACAAATGAAAAACTTACGGTGAAACTCATTGTTGCCGTGTCATGGCTTGTACATGCAACTTCTGGGCTCACTTGGTAAGAGATTAACGTTGTGTCTTGATACAGGTTTGCTGCAATAATCATAACAATTATCATAGTAACAACCATTACAACACGCCAGATAATAATGTACATATTCTATACGTAATA
>JAWPHD010021402.1:0-28375 GCA_037043455.1 Cyrtodaria siliqua | reverse complement strand
TGGATACATTTAATTTAAATCATGGTTTAATATTTTCATTTTTTATATAGAGATTGAGGATAAAGTCCGAGTAAACCCCTTTATTTTCACCTACTGAATATCTCAACCTACCGGAAGTTGACCATATGTGAAAGTTATGAATTGGGACTCATTGTTCTAATTTATGTGAGTTCTAGGGACAAATTTAGGCTGAATTCATAATAAAACACTGGTTATATAGATTATTTTTAATGAATTTTGCTTTAGAAAAAATCCTGGGACCCATTGTTTTTTAGTTGGGACCCATTGTAGTCCGAGGGACTCATTAAAGCAGATTTCAAAATGAATCACTGGCCTATATAAGTCTATATAAAACATGTAAAATCCATAAACAAACTTTGGAACCCTGGGGCACAGCCGTTTTTGACCCTAGGAACTTCTTTTATACAACTTTTGTAGTCTGGGAGTTGGCAATCATTTATAAACAAAAACTGTCAAATTCTGTTCTTGAGAAGAAGATATCTTAAGGTTTTGACCATCCATATACAAACTTTCGAACCCCGGGGCACAGACACTTTTGATTTCGTTTGTTAAACTTTTGTAGTCTGGGAGTTAACGGTCATTTATAAATAAAAACTGTCAAAATCGTTCAGCGGTTTTTGAGAAGAATATTTTTTAGGTAGGTAGGCTTTTTATTACTCCTTTTCTCACTGGAAAATCTTTTAATACTTGGACTTCCTTTATGTATCAGGCCTGTAAAATTCCACTCATCCGCTCGTAATGACGAGAGTGACTTGTCAGGCCGGGCGAGTGGTTATTTCCTTCTGGTCGTACTTACGGCATGAGTGACTTTTGACATTAGTAAATAAATCAAGTCTTTATTGTTTCCTTTTATTCTGGTGAAGAAATTCCACAAACCTTTGCTTAAACAAAATAAATAGCCGATAAATTACACTCGGATACACCAGAAGCAAACATGAAAATATTGGTTACCCATGGTTACTTTGGTGATAGGGTATAAAGCAGAGCTATCAAAGTTCGTAGACTGTGTCTTGATCAAATTGTCCAATACTAAACTAGTAGTTTTTATCAACATTTTCCCGTAAATATGTCGAAGAAAATAGACATGTCTATAGAATGTTTTTGTGAGGAGAGTTGTGGTGGAGAGTTGGTGGAGATGACGAAAAAAATACAAATAGAGACAGTGACTAGATAAATTAAAACTGCAATTAAAGCAATATGATAGATACCAAATGCTAGCGTGTCTTGCAGGAGAAAGAGCTGAGGATACACAGTTGTATTATCACAATGACTTACATAAACAGTTGCTTTTGAAATGTTAAAATTTGTACAGGCCTATCATTTTGTATCATAAATATAAAACTAGAAATTGTTGTTGTCCATGGGACAAAAAACGTATGGCTCCCCATTCGCCCGCCGTTCTCTATTGATCAGAGATCGTTTTGATATTAATATCCCTTGTGACATTGACCTTTGACTCTTAAAGCAAGCCCTCCGCCCCATGAAAGTAAGGCAGGTACGGACAGTCACAGACAGATTTATGTATTGTATGATTTTATACCTATTCAGAAAGGTAAGGAATGTTACATCATGATAACTTGTAATATGTCGGAAGTTCACCACTGGTAGCTGGATCAATGTTCTTGATATAGATATGGTCAATCAGTGTTGACGCATTGTAGTAGGCGTTGTGATTATCTGATTGTAACCATTTTCATTCATCTGGTTGATAAGACTACTGCTGGATGATTGAATTAAATCAACATTAAAGTCTCCAAGTACAATGTTCCTTGGTGTAGGGGATGAAATGACTCGGAAAACTCCATTGTGACTGACGTAGTGACCAAGATGACCTTCTATTTTGTTGACCTAGTGACCCGAAAATCAATAGGGGTTATCTACTTGTCATGACCAACAATCGTTCCAAGTTTGAGGACCCTATGTCCAACCGTTCTCTAGTTATTGATCGGACATCGTTTTGATAGTCAAGGTCACCTTGACCTTTGACCTAGTGACCCCTCTACTTGTCATGACAACCATCGTCCAAGTTTGAGGACCCTAGGTGCAACCATTTTGTAGTTATTGATCGGACATTGTTTTGATAGTCAATGTCACCGCGACCTTGACCTTTGACCTAGTCACCCCAAAATCAATAGGGGTCATCTACTTGTCATGACCAACCATCCTTCCAAGTTTGAGGACCCGAGGTCCAACCGTTCTGTAGTTATTGATCGGACATCGTTTTGATAGTCAATTGATAGTCAATTGTCACCGCGACCTTGACCTTTGACCTAGTGACCCCTCTACATGTCATGACAACCATCGTTACAAGTTTGAGGACCCTAGGTGCAACCATTCTGTAGTTATTGATCGGGACATCGTTTTGATAGTCAATATCACCGCGACCTTGACCTTTGACCTAGTGACCCCAAAATCAATAGGGGTCATCTACTTGCCATGACCAACCATCCTTCCAAGTTTGAGGACCCGAGGTCCAACCGTTCTGTAGTTATTGATCGGACATCGTTTTGATAGTCAATTGATAGTCAAGGTCACCGCAACCTTGACCTTTGACCTAGTGACCCCTCTACTTGTCATGACAACCATCGTTCCAAGTTTGAGGACCCTAGGTGCAACCATTCTGTAGTTATTGATCGGACATCGTTTTGATAGTCAATGTCTCCGCGATGTTGACCTTTGACCTAGTGACCCCAAAATCAATAGGGGTCATCTACTTGTCATGACCAACCATCCTTTCAAGTTTGAGGACCCGAGGTCCAACCGTTCTGTAGTTATTGATCGGACATCGTTTTGATGGTCAATGTCACCACGACCTTGACCTTTGACCCAAAATCAATAGGGGTCATCTACTTGTCATGACCACCCATCCTTCCAAGTTTGAGGACCCGAGGTCCAACCGTTCTGTAGTTATTGATCGGACATCGTTTGTGACACAGACAGACCTACAGCCTTGACCTTTGACCTAGTGACCCCAAAATCAATAGGGGTCATCTACTTGGCATGACCAACCATCCTTCCAAGTTTGAGGATCCGAGGTCCAACCTTTCTGTAGTTATTGATCGGACATCGTTTTGATAGTCAATGTCACCACGACTTTGACCTTTGAACTAGTGACCCCAAAATCAATAGGTGTCATCTACTTGTCATGACCAACCATCCTTCTAAGTTTGAGGACGCTAGGTCCAACCATTCTCTAGTTATTGATCGGACATCGTTTGTGACACAGACAGAGAAACAGACAGACCTACAGACAGAGAAAAAAAACAGACAGACAGAAAGCACAAAATCAATATGGCTCCCCTACCCCTTTTGTGTGGGGGAGCCATAACCCCTACCACACTTTGTGTGGGGGAGCCATAAAAATACATGTTAAAAAAAAAAAAGTCTTAAGATAGGATGAAAAATGAAGGCCCTATCGTCTTAATGAGGCAACATATAGCATTTTGAACTAAATCAAGGGCCATAACTCCGCTGTTACTGGTCCGATATAATTGGTTTACGAAATTATCTGAGCTTTCACTGATATTAACAATCTGATAAAGTTTGGTAAAGATCGGATGAAAAATGAAGCCCCTATCGTCTTAACGAGGCAAAATATAGCATTTTTAACTAAATCAAGGACCATAACTCCGCTGTTACTGGTCCGATCTGGCTGGTTTTCGAACTTATCCGAGCTTTCATTGATATTAACAATGTGGTAAAGTTTGGTAAAGATAGGATGAAAAATGAAGGCGCTATCGTCTTACCGAGGAAAAATATAGCATTTTTAACTAAATCAAGGGCCATAACTCCGCTGTTACTGGTCTGATATGAATGGTTTTCGAACTCCTCTGAGCTTTCATTGATATTAACAATCTGATAAAGATTGGTAAAGATCGGATCAACAATGAAGCCCCTATCGTCTTAACGAGGCAAAATATAGCATTTTTAACTAAATCAAGGGCCATAACTCCGCTGTTACTAGTCCGATATGGCAGGTTTTTGAACTTTCCCGAGCTTTCATTGATATTAAAAATGTGGTAAAGTTTAATAAAGATAGGATGAAAAATGAAGGCGCTATCGTCTTAACGAGGCAAACTATAGCAATATAGCATTTTTAACTAATTCAAGGACCACAACTCCGCTGTTACTGGTCCAATCTGGCTGGTTTTCGAACTTATCCGAGCTTTCATTGATATTAACAATGTGGTAAAGTTTGGTAAAGATAGGATGAAAAATGAAGGCGCTATCGTCTTACCGAGGAAAAATATAGCATTTTTAACTAAATCAAGGGCCATAACTCCGCTGTTACTGGTCTGATATGAATGGTTTTCGAACTCCTTTGAGCTTTCATTGATATTAACAATCTGATAAAGATTGGTAAAGATCGGATCAACAATGAAGCCCCTATCGTCTTAACGAGACAAAATATAGCATTTTTAACTAAATCAAGGGCCATAACTCCGCTGTTACTAGTCCGATATGGCAGGTTTTTGAAATTTCCCGAGCTTTCATTGATATTAAAAATGTGGTAAAGTTTAATAAAGATAGGATGAAAAATGAAGGCGCTATCGTCTTAACGAGGCAAACTATAGCAATATAGCATTTTTAACTAATTCAAGGACCACAACTCCGCTGTTACTGGTCCGATCTGTTTTGTTTTCGAACTTGTCCGAGCTTTCATTGATATTAACAATATGGTAACGTTTGGTAAAGATAGGATGAAAAATGAAGGCCCTATCGTCTTAACGAGGCAAAATATAGCAATATAGCATTTTTAACTAAATCAAGGGCCATAACTCCGCTGTTACTGGTCCGATCTGGCTTGTTTTCAAACTTGTCCGAGCTTTCATTGATATTAACAACCTGTTTTAGTTTGGTAAAGATCAGATGAAAAATGAATGCCCTATCGTCTTAACGAGACAAAAGTTAACGACCGACGGATGGACGACGGACAACTCGGCATCCCATAACCTCTGCTGGCCTTCGGCCAGTAGAGCTAGAAGGCCAGCAGAATTAAAAACTGTCAAAATCTGTTTGGCGGTTCTTGAGAAGTAGATATTTTAAGGTTTTGACCATATATAGTAATGGTGGCCATCTTGGATGTCACATTGCCAAGGACAAAGCCTAGGGAAAATGTCTTCCGCAAGATGCTTGATAAGTGATGTTCACGCTCAATATATTAATGATAGGGTAACAGTTTCATCTCATTATCTGAAATTGTTGGACAGCTTAATGGAATGAACACCAAAATTACATCAGTATTCATATTGACTTTGAACATGTAACCAGCAACACATGCTCTATTGAAAACACATTAGGTTAATTAGGTTGTGTCTCATTATTTCAAGAGCTAATTATGATCTATGAAGATCCCAGATCTTTACTCGGAAGAGGAAGCAGAAGAAAAAGGGGTTTAGGAGTTTGACTGGACATGAAAACTGCATGAACTTGAACAAAGGACCCCTAGATGTGTGAGCTACTTACCACATGGACTGGACAAGAACATTTTTCTTAAGGGCAGTTGAAATAAAACTCGACTTTTTTCTTTTCTTTTTTGGTGTGTAACATCATTTTCCAGCACATTTTAAGTTATACAGGACTGAGGTCAACTTTTTTTTAGTGATGGAAGCAGTCCACTCACTTATTCCTGGGTAGAACATGTAAGACACGTACTGTATACTTCCCATCGTCCCTAATAATCGACACTTACAAGTCGAGCTCCCAGTGGGATTCGAACACGCAGCGTTGAGAAGGTTGGGATGGTAAGTTGTCCGTCGTCCGTACATCGTTCATCCGTCCGTCGTTAACTTTTGTCTTGTTAAGACAATAGGGCCTTCATTTTTCAACTGATCTTTACTAAACTTTACCAGATTGTTAATATCAATGAAAGCTCGGACAAGTTCGAAAACCAGCCAGATCTGACCACTAACAGCGGAGTTATAGCCCTTCATTTAGTTTAAAATGCTATATTTTGCCTCGTTAAGACGATAGGGCCTTCATTTTTAGCTTGACTGATCAGAGATCAGCAGAGCTTATGCCGCAATTCATGTTGATGTGAAATCCAAGATGGCCGCCAATCTAAAAATAGGTTTTTTAAAAATCAAGTTTGTAGCGACTACTTCTTGAAAACTCTAAGTGATATTGATATGGAACTTTTTCTAAAATGATCAGCATGACATGATGTTGGTCCTTATCGAAAATCGTATTGATTCGACGTTAAACATGGCTGCCAGCAGCCATCTTTGTTTACATAGAGTTATATAATGAAAACTTGTAGCGACTACTTCTCTGAAACTACTTGACGGATTTTCATGAAACTTCACAGGAATGTTGCTCTTAATGTCTAATTGATCATAGCAAAATTTCAGATCGGCCAGAAATTCAAGATGGCCGCCACAGCTAAAAATATATTTTTAGCTCGACTGATCAGGGATCAGCAGAGCTTATGCAGTGGTGCGTCGTCCGTCCGTCCGTTTTTTTTGTAGCGACTACTCCTCTGAAACTACTGAATGGATTTTCATGAAACTTTACAGAAATGTTGCCCATGAAGTCTAGTTGATCCTAGCAAAAATTCATGTTGATGTGAAATCCGAGATGGCCGCCAAATCTAAAAATAGGTTTTTAAAAAACAAGTCTGTAGCGACTACTTCTTGAAAACTATAAGTGATATTGATATGGGACTTTTTCTAAAATGATCAGCATGACATGATGTTGGTCCTTGTCGAAAATCGTTTTGATTCGACGTTAAACATGGCTGCCAGCGGCCATCTTTGTTTACATAGAGTTATATAATGAAAACTTGTAGCAACTACTCCTCTGGAACTACTTGACGGATTTTCATGAAACTTCACAGGAATGTTGCTTTTGATGTCTATTTGATCCTAGCAAAATTTCAGGTCGGCCGGAAATTCAAGATGGCCGCCACGGCTAAAAATAAATTTTCAAAATACAAGTTTGTAGCGACTTCTTCTTGAAAACTATAAGTGATATTGATATGGGACTTTTTCTAAAATGATCAGCATGACGTGATGATGGTCCTTGTCAAAAATTGTTTTGATTCAACGTTAAACATTGCTGCCAGCGGCCATCTTTGTTTACATAGAGTTATATAGTAAAAACTTGTAGCGACTACGCCTTTGAAACTAATTGGCGGATTTTCATGAAACTTTACAGGAATGTTGCTCTTAATGTCTAATTGATCCTAGCAAAATTTCAGATCGGCCAGAAATTTAAGATGGCCGCCACAGCTAAAAATAGATTTTTAAAAAAGAAGTTTGTAGCTACTACGTCTTGAAAACTATAAGTGATATTGATATGGGACTTTTTGTAAAATGATCAGCATGAAATGATGGTTATCAGACAAACATTATTTTGATTCGACGTTTAACATGGCTGCCAGTGGCCATCTTTGTTTACATAGAGTTATATAATGAAAACTTGTAGCGACAACTCCTCTGAAACTACTAGACGGATTTTCATGAAACTTCACAGGAATGTTGCTCTTGATGTCTAATTGATCCTAGCAAAATTTCAGGTCGGCCGGAAATTCAAGACGGCCGCCACGGCTAAAAATAATTTTTCAAAAATCAAGTCTGTAGCGACTACTTCCTGAAATCAAAAACAATCAGTAGAGCTTCAAGGTCATTGACCTCTTGTCAAAAAATAAGTTTGTAGCGACTACTTCTTGAAAACTATAAGTGATATTGATATGGGACTTTTTCTAAAATGATCAGCATGACATGATGGTTATCCGAGACGAACATTATTTTGATTCGACGTTAAACATGGCTGCCAGTGGCCATCTTTGTTTACATAGAGTTATATAATGAAAACTTGTAGCGACTACTCCTCTGAAACTACTTAACGGATTTTCATGAAACTTCCCAGGAATGTTGCTCTTGATGTCTAATTGATCCTAGCAAAATTTCAGGTCGGCCGGTAATTCAAGATGGCCGCCATGGCTAAAAATAGATTTTCAAAATACAAGTTTGTAGCGACTACTTCTTGAAAACTATAAGTGATATTGATATGGGACTTTTTCTAAAATGATCAGCATGACAAGATGTTGATCCTTGTCAAAAATTGTTTTGATTCGATGTTAAACATGGCTGTCATCGGCCATCTTTGTTTACATAGAGTTATATAATGAAAACTTGTAGCGACTATTCCTCTGAAACTACTTGACGGATTTTAATGAAACTTCACACAAATGTTGCTCTTGATGTCTAATTGATCTTAGCAAAATTTCAGGTCGGCCGGAAATTCAAGATGGCCACCATGGCTAAAAATAGATTTTTAAAAAATAAGTTTGTAGCGACTACTTCTTGAAAACTATAAGAGATATTGATATGGGACTTTTTCTAAAATGATCAGCATGACATGATGGTTATCTGAGTCGAACATTATTTTGATTCAATGTTAAACATGGCTGTCAGCGACCATCTTTGTTTACATAGAGATACTCCTCTGAAACTACTAGACGGATTTTCATGAATGTTGCTCTTGATGTCTAATTGATCATAGCAAAATTTGAGGTCGGCCGGAAATTCAGGATGGCCACCACGGCTAAAAATAGATTTTCAAAAAACAAGTTTGTAGCGACTACTTCCTGAAATCAAAATTAATCTGTAGAGCTTCAAGGTCATTGACCTCTTGTTCATTTTATCTTTACCAAACTTTCATAGATTGTTTATGCATATCAAAAAAGCTTGGACAAGTTTGGAAAACCAGCCAGTGACAGCAGAGTTATGGCCCTTGATTTAGTTAAAAATGCTATATTTTGCCTCGTTTAGACGATAGGGCCTTCATTTTTCATCCGATCTTTACCAAACTTTATCAGATTGCTATTGACGATGAAAGCTCGGACAAGTTTGAAAACCAGCTAGATCGGAACAGTAACAGCGGAGTTATGGCCCTTGATTTAGTTAAAAATGCTATATCTGTTGCCTCGTTAAGACGATAGGGCCTTCATTTTACCAAACTTTACCAGATTATTAATATCAATGAAAGCTTGGTCAAGTTTGAAAACCAGCCAGATCAGATCAGTAACAGCGGAGATATGGCCCTTGATTTTGTTTAAAATGCTATATTTTGCCTCGTTAAAACGATAGGGCCTTCATTTTTCATCTGATCTTTACCAAATTTTACCAGATTGTTAGTGTCAATAAAAGCTCGAATAAGTTTGAAAACCAGCCAGATCGGACCAGAATCAGCAGAGTTATGGCCCTTGATTTAGTTAAGAATGCTATATTTTGTCTCGTTAAGACGATTTCATCTGATCTTTACCAAACTTCACCAGATTTTTTTTTTTTTTTTTTTTATTACTGTATCTCTACTGGCCAATTTAGAAAAACAGCCAGATCGGACCAGTAATGGCAGAGTTATGGCTCTTGATTTAGTTAAAAATGCTATACCAGTATTTTGCCTCTTTAAGACGATAGTCACTCGCTTCATTGATGTTATAAGAGCCATATTAGCCAGTAAAGCGTCCACATGCCCTCTTGGGCCTCTTGTTTTTAATTTATTTATTTTTGAATTTTTGATTATTTTTTTTTGATTTTCTTATTTAATTTGTTGGATTTTTTTTTTTTGATTACTTTTTTTTTTTGTTAACGCCTTGTTGGATTTGACAAAACTTAGATTTCTAGTTGTGCCTATTGAGTTTTTTACCGGTTCATTGATTTTTGATGGAGTTACGGCGCCTTGACATTTTTTACTTTAAATTTCTTGTCGGCACTACTTCTCCTAAAGGCCTTGTTGGATTTCGACGGAACTTGGCAGGAGGCATCGGTAAGATGTCTAGTTTTTCATATGGCGCTTTTGTTCCAGTTTGCTGATTTTTGATGGAGTTATGGCCCTTTGACATTTTTACTTTAAATTTCTTGTCAACGTTACTCCTCCTAAATGGCCTGTTGGATTTCTTCAAAATTTGGTAGGAAGCCTCAGTATGATATCTAGTTGTGCGAAGTGCGGTATATCAATGAAATCTTGGAAAAGTTCGAAAACCAGCTAGATCTTGTTAGTAACGACTGATTTATGGCCCTTGATTTGTTGAAAAATGCTATACTGTATTTTCCTTTGTTAAATCTGTAGTTACTTCATTTTTTATCTGATCTTTACCATATTTGTTTAGAATGTTTTAAAAGAAGTACGGTACTGATGGGAATTTTATGTCGACAACCCTTGATATAAGAGCGTCCACAGGCCTGGGTAACATACTTGAACTCACTCACTTCTCACCAGTGTCACTAGAAGAATGCAGCTCGGGTTCGCTTCCCATTATATGCGAGAGGTTATGTTCATCTGTGCGATCCAGAGTAATTTGTGTAAGCTATGTCGCTTTCTTTGTTATAAATGGTACATCCAGTCCTTTTTAGTTTGGTTGCAAGTTGATTTTCAAGCCATCCGTTGCTCACTTTATTAATGCTGAGTTTTACATAAAGCAGAACGCAGTCATAAACAACCACAAACAATGGAAGACTGACGCATACTATATTCCTTTCTTGGACATTCTTGAACATTCAGGACATCTAGGCTTGCAGCTTAATTAAAGCAGAAATGGCACTGAAAAATATAAAAGATATTGAAAAAACAAACAAAAAAATATATATTTTCAAAACACAGTTTTATAACCGATTCAGCAACTGCGATTTATAGCATTTGTCTTAAAACGTCTTAATTTCTGAAACGGTTGTGACACAGCATAGTAGACTGATCTTACTTGCACCACTGGGTGTTTCAATGTGCCCATGGGGAAGACGTTTAATTTCTTAGCTTGTCTTTTTGATGTGGACATTAAATTGTTTGACTGGTGTGTTATGTTTACTTCATTTTTAGCACATGTTAGGCTATATATTATACTAATTTGTTTGTGGTAGATGCAGATCAATTTATTTATCTTGGGTAGAACCAGTACTGTATACCTCCAGCCGTCTGTGATTATTGACACTTTTTCACTTGACAAGGCAAGCTCCCAATGGGATTCGAACCCGTAGCTGTGAGAGGCGAGAAAGTTTCTCTTTAACCTCTTTACTATCCCGGCCAAGGATGCGCCGGACATAAAATGGGCAGTCCTATGCATTGAAGGTTTTATGATTCCTATATATCATTCTCCTCTGTCTGGGGCGGCTATAAATATCCTTAGATAATGTGTTGATAAGCCATTAAAAAATATCTGTTCAAGAAGCTACTGTTTAACACTGCAAAAAGGAAAATATTTCCTGGCAGAGTGATGTTAATAAATATGTACTGGTGTCAGGCATATGAAAGACTAGATGAATGCAATGAAGAATTGATTTGTGAATGTCGTCAATTTTTAAGGATTTAAATCGATCTTTCGATCTTTCGACAGGCTATGAAAAACATAAGGCTAGTTTAGAGTGTAAGTTTGAGGCATTTCTCTTTAAACTAGCTAATGTTTTCATACCCCGTAAAAAGATCGAAATATTGAATTCAGTCATTTTATATACATTTTGTTTGTTATGCTCCCGAAGGGTGGCATATAGTAGTCGCACTGTCCGTCCATCCGTCAGTCCTTTCGTTCGTTCGTCCGTACAATCATGTCCGGTTAATAACTCTGACAATAAGGGACGGATTTTCAAATAACTTGGCACACTGGCTCACCACAACAAGACGACATGTCGCACACACAATCCATGTCTGTGGCTCCAAGGTCAAGGTCACATTTAGAGATCAAAGGTCAAATCGTATCCGGTCAATAACTCTGGCATTCCTGGACGGAATTTCGAATAACTTGGCGCAAGTGCTCATCACAACAAGACGATGTGTCACGCACAAAATCCAGGTCTGTGGCCCCAAGTTCAAGGTCACACAGAGGTCAAGTTGTGTCCGGTCAATAACTTTGGCATTCCTAGATGGATTTTCAAATAATTTGGCACAAGAGCTCCCACAACCAGACGACATGTCACGCACAAAATCAAGGATGTGGCTTCAAGGTCAAGATCACGTTTAGAGGTCAAAGGTCACTTTGGGGGCATTTGTCACTTACAGTGACATTTCTTGATCTATATGTTTTTCATGATTTACTCGTGTAAATTTATATGTATTTGTGCTAAAAAATTTGTTTTAAACCTGTTATACATACTGTTGGTAACAGTGACGTTTTCAACCTTGCACGCTTTTTTATAGCAACTTACGACAGTTAGCAGGAGAACGTCAAGACGATTTTACGTTACACAAACAAAACAAGTTAATCAAACGAGTAAACTACACCTTGTTTGTTTTAGCTCAGGCCTTTTTTTTTTAATAACTTGGTTTACGGATTTTTTCTGAAAAAATTACGTCAGGAGGTCGAAATAAAAATAAAAATAAAATTACTCGGGGTGAAATTGAGAGAAAAAATTACAAGCAAAATGTTGACGTTTTAAGTCAAAAGGGGGAGAGAATCAAAAATCGAACATCACTTTTCGTAGATCCTATCGAAATCCATGTTTAATAGCATACTTTAGATAACTGAGCATGTCCTTGACACGAGTTGGAATAAGAGAAAAAAAAGTTAAAAAAAATAAAAATAAAAAAATAAAAAAAAAGTTAAAAAAAAAAAGTGAAAAGTACATTTTTATTTTTTTTCCAAAACGGGAAAATTAGACTCGGCGGATCCGTAAACCAAGTCATTAAAAAAAAAAGGCCTCAGCCCAAAACTTAATTATTTTTTTCACTAGGAATTTAAATGCAACACATAAATGTGTTTCATTTAAGGTCAGTGCAATAGAAATGTAAATATTGGGGTTTGAATGGTGGTAGTGAATGGCAACTTTACCATAAATAGCTTTATGGTAGATTTTCCATTCACTTTGCTTTTTATGACTAAATTGCGTTAAAACCCCATGAATACCGAAAATTAAATATACATTATTTACCTGCTGTTATAGTATCAATAATAATATGCCTTGGCGGTTACTTGGGAGGTTGGTAATAATAAAATCATAAATAGTGCAAGAAAGATAACATACCATCGGTGTATTTTTTAAAGTGAAATTTATTCGAAATTGCACTAAAAAGCTGCAAAACAAGGTAGTAACATCCTGGGCCCCTTGTAACATACTCTTATCTTTCCCCCCCCCTCCCCCCCCCCCCCCCCCCCCCCCCCCCCCCCCCCCCCCTCACACCACCAACACTCTCAGATTATTGGGCCCCTGCCCGTCCCTGTTCCTACGCCAAAGCATTTGTCAGAACTTAATAAAAGAAGTGAATCTTTAAGCACCGTTCAACAACGTTCAACATCTCAGTTCTAAATAAAAAGGTGCACATTTCTTGGAAACTTGGCAATGACCTTCCTTTAACAAGGGAGGTAACTGTGTTTTGACTTTTTTACCACAGGTTTTTTCCCCATAGTATTTGCTACTCGCATTACCGCTTGCACGGGCTTCGCAACACAAGCTGAGCTCGCTATACATTTGAATATACAGGATATTATGTCAATGGTAATATGTTTGGCTGTATCCCTTTAAACTCGTTGTTACAGTCTTTGAATTAAAGTTTTGTGTCTCTAGTGCGAATTCTTAAGTACTCATGGAAAACCCATACATTGTTCTTAAGGCTGACTACGTAAATTAAACTAAGTTCACTAGCCCAAATGACAGGTTTACTAGCCCCGGGCTTCAGGCTAGTGGGTTAATTCGAAGAATGTTGTTATGCTGTTTCACCGTATCAAGCCTGAAATACACAAAACAATGAGAATATTTGTGACATTTTGAAATATGTCTAGGTGGGAACTTAGGAATTTTGACTGGCATATGTAATACCCTTAAAATAATGCATGACACTGAAATCTAACGGTGGTCGCCTTTAATACAACATGGTACGACGTCGACCAATCTTAGCCAGGTCACACGCATATACTTATCAGAGATAATTACAAAATAGAAGTTGGTATGGGTGTAGATCTATTAAAATTGTTGTTTCGTACACAATAAAGGTGAAAAACGAAAACTAAAACCGTCAACTGTTGTTTTTTTTGCTGTTATCAATGATATAGGTGTTAATAGGCAATGACTTCATTTTGTATGTTGCAATATCTTTAAGAACCTGACCATTGCACCTACATTGACGCACCTTCACAACACATCTCGATTGATTCTGAACTTACCGAAGCTGAAATTGACAGAATTTGAACGAATGGTCCGCACTGAACACATGCATGTACATCTCGATATTTCTTTACCTGTAAAAGGAAGATGAGTGCAGTATCCTCAGTTATAAAGTTTGAAATTTTAAGTTTATTACTCAAACTGGATAAATCGCTATTTAGACTGTGCCTTTTTCATATTTGTTACATGTTTCAGAAATAACACTGTATTCCCAAATACGGTTGTCATGTCTACCTGTATGTGTCAAATTTACAACTTATCAAGCGTTTAATGTGGCTTCTATCCCTGTGTGATTGCCAGGGTAGAGTACAACCACTGCAAATCCCACTAGAGGAAAAGGGGTAGGATCACCCCTCCCGACACTCTTCATGTTCATTTTATCATTTCATCATGCTCATTCAAGGTCTTCATCATGACACGGCGTATGCAAACGTGGAATCGTGGCTCCATCGTAAATGGAGTGTCTACTATGGAATTTGCAACAACTCTGCAATTCTGCAGGTTAGAAGTTTCTAGGCCCATTCTCCATATTTTATTTTGATGTAAATGGAGGATGAGCCAGGCATATTCAGTCCTGTTAGGCGCCATATAACCTTTTCTGTGCATCGTAAAACCCAATTAAATATTTATTTAATTCTTATAATTAATATTTACTTTTTCTTCTCTTCAGGATGGCTTCCAGTGCAGACAGTGAACTTGCAGATTGCGTGAACAGCTTTTCTTTGGATGTCTATAAACACATCGCTGTGGGGAAACCAGCAGAAAATGCCTTCCTGTCGCCAAGCAGTATTCTAGTTGTCATGGCGATGGTACACATGGGTGCCAATGGCAACACACTCGATCAGATGACTAACACTCTGAAATTAGACAAACTGCAAAAGAAGAAGGCCCATGAAGTAATGGGTGAATTTATCCGCATTTTGAAGAAAGACAATACAAATTTCACTCTTACTATGGCAAACAGAATCTTTCCCCATGCCGATAAAACCATTTTGGATAAATATGTTAAGACAGTGTCAGAACACTTCATGGCAGACACTAAGATGCTCGACTACACCACAAATCCTGAAGGATCACGGCTGGAGATAAATAAATGGGTGGAAATGGAGACAAATAATAAAATCAAAGACCTCCTGGCACCCGGGATAATTACCCCGCTTACTGCAATGGTCATTGTGAATGCAATTTATTTCAAAGGAGATTGGGCTACGAAGTTTGATGCAGAAAACACGATGAAAAATAACTTTTTCATCAGTGAGAGCAATAGCGTCCAAGTTGACATGATGAGACGAACATTCAACAAAGTCAAGTACGGAGAGAGTGAACGTCTTGCTTGTCAAGTGCTTGGGCTGCCTTACAAAGGGGAAGAACTGAGTATGGTAGTTGTCCTACCCAACCAAAAAGATGGGCTTCCTGCTCTGGAGAAACAACTCACTTTAGGAGAACTGACCAAATTATCATCGGAACTCCACCCAACTAAAGTGGAAGTTGCACTTCCGAAGTTCAAGCTGGAATCATCCTATACCCTCAATGACATGCTTTGCAGTCTTGGCATGCCAGATCTGTTTGACGAAACCAAGGCAGACTTGTCGGGTATGAGCAAGGAGCAGTTGTTTGTGTCTCATGTCATCCACAAGGCGTTCGTTGATGTCAATGAAGAAGGGACGGAGGCAGCTGCAGCAACGGGGGCTGTCATCATGAAACGGTCCATTCAGACTGTACAAAGATTCGTGGCTGATCACCCCTTCCTGTTCATGATTTGGGACAATAGAATGGGTGTACCCCTGTTTATGGGACGTTTTGTTTCTCCCACTGAGATTGCACAGCAGAAAGATGAACTGTAGATACACCTATGTTGAATTCAGCATTGACTAGGACACCATTGTTTATATCATGGCTGTGTATTACTTTAGTGATGGGCCAATGATCTGTTATAATCACAAGTTGATCAGTTTGCCTCACAATTGGCGATAGTTGGTAGTATTCTATCATAATCGATTATCAGGAAAAGTGTATCATTATAATTTGAAACTTTTACGAGAGGTGTACAACTTATAATTGAACACTTTTGTTTAAGATGTTATTTTTCAGCGAAAGTGATTATCATAAAAATGTGTGATTTAATGATGTGAAACTGTCATTTAGAACATATGCATTTAAAAATAATTTCACGCGGTACATTTTAAATTACATTTTGAATTAGGTGTACACTATTTTCCAATTTTAAACCTATATGTTTTTGTTGCCTTGGAGTTTTACCTTAAACCAAATAATTCCACTAAATGCATCTGTTGCCGTGGAGTTTTACCTTAAACCAAATAATTCCACTATATGCATATCATAATTGTTTAAAACTGTGTTTATAATTTAAATATGATCGCATGTTTTATTTTAAGACAAAATTATAGATGTGGAATTAAAAGCTGGTCTTTTTACCGCAATATTAAGAAATTGACAGATAATAGGACAGTTTGCGCGTATGTTTAATACTGATAATTTTATAAATTAACCAAAATAATTATTTTAATCATATTTTGTGATATAAAAAAATGAACAGTTATTGTTGATGTATATCATATAACTTATAAAGATACCTTTGGTAAAATTTATTTTATTTTTATCATTATTTGCAAATATATGTTTTGCCCCAAAATTTTAAGTAATATATTTTTTCTATCTTTACATTTAAGAAACTTATGAAACTTGAAAAGCCCTAGTCCTTAGCAGGCGACAAAATTCGAGCACGCTAGAAGCCGCAACAGATCGTCACTGACGAAATGTATCACTACTACGCTAACAGACAGAGCGTCAGCTGTCATTTTGATTGGGTGTTCATTCGCATAAAAGAGGTAAACACATCCCACTCACTGTATGCATAGGGGCCCTGGCCTTGTGTAGAAAAGAAATAGTTCTCCGGATCAGGCAAATACCATCTAAATCGTAAATAAGCTGTGGGAAATGGAAAGAAAATAGAAGAATGTGATGTTTGGGCCTATACTTTTTTCTACTAAGACAAGAAACAAGGTGATATATTTTATCTCGAAATATTATAAACCCCGTTTGGACCCCGTACATCCAGCTTTGCAAACCTGGGATAAAGTAGCTCATTTGCATATTAATGTCGAACGGACCAATGCTTCCGAGCAAAAGTAGTTATTTTTCAGCAAAAAAGAATAGAGGAAAACATTTGCGATATCGGCGGGAAAATGGAACATCCGTCACCTAATGGAGACAATCTTAAAGAAAGTCTTCGTCAATATGTTATAATTGCAGAATTTAAAAATTGTATTACTACGCTGTAGAAGCGGCATTTCAGACGCAATAAATTGAACTGATCACGCGTTGATTTCATGACCGCGATCACTATTAATCGAGTGGAGAAGATTTTTTTCGAATCCGACTTTGTACAGATATGAATTATGTTGCTCCGAATTAATAAATGATGGAATACATACCACAATAAAAATAATATGTAAACAATAATAAAATTAGATGTATTTTTCTTAAAAAGACAACTCAAACGGCCCATATTTCTATCCGGTGCAAGCGTCGGAATTTAATAATTACAATCTGATCCCTTCGAACTCAAGAAGACGCTTTCCGACAGTTGACACAGAACACAGAACTAGTGTTCATAAATGCACTTACACCAGAACTGTTCAATTTCCAAAGCCCCTAGTCCATCAGTGCTTTCAGCACTTTGATTTTTATAGTGGAGGAAATCAAAAAAATGCCTGCAATTGATGTTTGGAACTGGAAGCTTTCGTCAATTTAATCCTTTTCATATTGATAGTTGAATTTCATGTTAATTTTCGCTGAAAACTTGAAAATCGACAAATTTCAAAAAAAATGCATATTACACTTTTTTACGTTCAGACATGGACATTTCAGAATACTATAACCTTAAACGACATTTTAAAAGCATTTGTCTTATAGTTGTATTGCAGTTATTTTTATAATTGAAGAATTTTGCTTCAAAATGTCATTCTCTACCCTTTTTCAAAAATACGGATGCAGCAACATTAGGAAGCACATAATAGTGAATGTCATAATGTTTCATATCGAAGGAGTCATTAGACTTGATGTTAAAATCAACATATTCGGCGAGAATTTCAAGATAGTTGATTCAGTTACACAATGAAAGTGTTCAATTATAAGTTGAACACCTCTGGTGTGCAGAAAAAATATGTGTATGAATGTATTACTAGATCCTGTCTATTTTGAATACACAATTAACTGAATTTAGGGATGCAAAGCATTTTACTATTTCTATTCTTCAGAATGGCATCCAGCACAAAATTCTAATAATAAAATAATTCTCAAATGATTTAATAGACTGTTTTAAATGGTTTTTTTAGTGAATTAACTGTTTTACAATAACATGATAGCATGAAAGTCTAATCCAAACTCTATAAGACACAATATAAATGGCTTTAACCAGCTAGGCCAAATCCCAAAACTGGATTGTCGAATTAATAAGAGTTACCAACTCACAAATTAGTTTATGCATATTCAGTCGCAGATAATAAACGCAGATCATAAACCTATACTTTTAATCGGCAGATACACATTATTATTATTTGAGCTACACACTTGGATAGAGTTTTGATAAACAGTTGGGTAGTGTAATTTTGTTGTTACATGTATTTGGCAGGTTAAGTTTCTTTAAGTCTGGGTGGGTTTTTAGCTCGACTGATCAGAGATCAGCAGAGCTTATGCCGTGGTGCGGTGTCCGGCGTCCGGCTGTCCGTAAACTTGTTTTTGTAGCGACTACTCCTCTGAATGGATTTTCATGAAACTTTACAGAAATGTTGCCCATGAAGTCTAGATGATCCTAGCAAAAATTCATGTTGATGTGAAATCCAAGATGGCCGCCAAATCTAAAAATAGGTTTTTAAAAAACAAGTTTGTAGCGACTACTTCTTGAAAACTCTAAGTGATATTGATATGGGACTTTTTCTAAAATGATCAGCATGACATGCTGTTGGTCCTTGTCAAAAATCGTTTTGATTCGACTTTAAACATGGCTGCCAGCGGCCATCTTTGTTTACATAGAGTTATATAGTAAAAACTTGTAGCGACTACTCCTCTGAAACTACTTGGCTGATTTTCATGAAACTTTACAGGAATGTTGCTCTGAATGTCTAATTGATCCTAGCAAAATTTCAGATCGGCCAAAAATTCAAGATGGCCACCACAGCTAAAAATAGATTTTTAAAAAATAAGTTTGTAGCGACTACTTCTTGAAAACTATAAGTGATATTGATATGGGACTTTTTCTAAATTGATCAGCATGACATGATCGTTATCCAAGTCGAACATTATTTTGATTCGACGTTAAACATGGCTGCCAGTGGCCATCTTTGTTTACAGTGTTATATAATGAAAACTTGTAGCGATTACTCCTCTGAAACTACGTGACGGACTTTCATGAAACTTCACAGGAATGATGCTCTTGATGTCTAATTGATCCTAGTAAAATTTCAGGTCGGCCGGAAATTCAAGATGGCCGCCACTGCTAAAATTATATTTTCAAAAAACAAGTTTGTAGTGACTACTTCCTGAAATCAAAATCAATCAGTAGAGCTTCAAGGTCATTGACCTTCTGTTTATTAGAGCACCTGAGCCGAAGGCTCAAGGTGATCTATTGGGATCACACGTCGTCCGCCAAATTCATCGTCGTCGTTAACTTTTCTTCAAACGACTTCTCCTCAGAAACCGCTTCGCCAATTTTGACCAAACTTCACATGGATGATCCTTAGATGAATGCTGTGGTGCGGCGTCCGTCCGTCTGTCCGTAAACTTTTTTTGTAGCGACTACCTCTCTAAAACTACTGAATGGATTTTCATGAAACTTTACAGAAATGTTGGCCATGAAGTCTAGTTGATCCTAGCAAAAATTCATGTTGATGTGAAATCCAAGATGGCCGCCACGGCTAAAAATAGATTTTTAAAAAGCAAGTTTGTAGCGACTACTTCTTGAAAACTCCAAGCGATATTGATATGGGACTTTTTCTAAAATGATCAGCATGACATGGTGTTGGTCCTTGTCGAAAATCGTTTTGATTCAATGTTAAACATGGCTGCCAGCGGCCATCTTTGTTTACATAGAGTTATTTAGTAAAAATTTGTAGCGACTACTCCTCTGAAACTACTCGACGGATTTCCATGAAAATGTTGCTCTTGATGTCTAAATGATCCTAGCAACATTTCAGGTTGGTCGGAAATTCAAGATGGCCGCAACAGCTAAAAATAAATTTTCAAGTTTGTAGCGAGTACTTCTTGAAAACTATAAGTGATATTGATATGGGACTTTTTCTAAATTTATCAGCATGACATGATGGTTATCCAAGTCGAACATTATTTTGATTTGACGTTAAACATGGCTGCCAGCGGCCATCTTTGTTTACATAGAGTTATATAATGAAAACTTGTAGTGACTACTCCTTTGAAACTACTTGACAGCTTTTCATGAAACTTCACACGAATGTTGCTCTTATTGATCCTAGCAAAATTTCAGCCTGGCTGAAAATTCAAGATGGCCGCCACGGCTCAAAATAGATTCTCAAAATACAAGTTTGTAGCGACTACTTCTTGAAAACTATAAGTGATATTGATATGGTACTTTTTCTAAAATGATCAATATGACATGATGTTGATCCTTGTCAAAAATCATTTTGATTTGACGTTGGCCATCTTTGTTTACATAGAGTTATATAGCGACTACTCCTCTGAAACTACGCGACAGATTTTCATGAAACTTCACAGAAATGCTGATCTAGCTATCAAAAACCTATCAGTAGAGCTTCAAGGTCATTGACCTCTTGTTAGATTTGTTAAAATTATATCAGCGCGATATCCATGGCCGCCATTACCATATATGGTCGAAAACTTAAACAATCTTCTTCTCAAGAACCGCTGGACAGATTTCAACAGTTTTTCTTTTAAAATGATCGCCAATGCCTAGACTATCAAGTTTGTTCAAATGAAGTCCCCGGGGTCAAAAATGGCCATGCCCCCTGGATCCAAAGGTTGTATATTGAGATTTTGCATGTTTTTGCAGATTAATACTTCTACAGTAGGTTTAACTTATAGGAACAAAGTCTTGTATGTTTACCCACCCCACAACAAGTTGCAACGGGGGGTATTTGTCTGCCTCCGGCGACAGTTCTAGTTTTCTATGACCTTTGCATTTTCCTACGACCTCACCCACCCTCCAACCCCCTACCTACCCCCTCCCCCTTCTTGCATGCTGCACTTCCTCTCATTGTCCTCTATCATTGTGTGAAGTTTCAGTGTAGTCTCGTCAGTAGTTTTTAAGTTATGCTCCGGACAAAAGAGGGACGGAAGAACGGAATGACAGACGGACGGACAGATAAAGCGGAGACTATAATTATATAAATTTCGGGGAGCATAATAATATTAATTTTTTGTGCCCTAAGTTTATGCCTTAAAAATAGTGTCGGTCGGAAGAACAGAAACAAACCTAATGTTTTTTTGGCCTTATGACATTCCAGAGAGTACATCGCAAGTTTTTCTTAAAGAAAGATGGCCATGTTCGACATTAAATCAAAATCAAAAAATACATGCCAGGCGAGCCATTTTAGCTCCAAATCATATCACTTATGTTTCTAGCTCGACCGTCCGCTTATGCCATGGTGCGGTGTCCGCTTTCTGTCCGTCAGTAAACTTTTTTTGTAGTGACTACTCCTCTGAAACTACTCGACTGATTTTCATGAAACTTTACAGAAATGTTGCCCATGAAGTCTAGTTGATCCTAGCAAATATTCATGTTGATGTGAAATCCAAGATGGCCACCACAGCTAAAAATAGATTTTTAAAAAACAAGTTTGCAGCGACTACTTCTTGAAAACTAGAAGTAATATTGATATGGGACTTTTTCTAAAATGATCCTCTGAAACTCGTTGAAGGATTTTCATGAAACTTCACAGGGATAGGTCATATTGTGACCAAAATATGATGCAAATGAACAATGAAATGTTTTGATTTTCTGGTTAACCTTATTTTTTACTCTACTCAACATTTTGGGTTCTATTTCTGTTAACCCTTAACCCGTTACATATATATAATGGACTGTTCTTTCTATGAATTAAGACCATTCCATTTCATTTATGCGACAAAGGGGTGTTTGGGGGAAATGACTGATCAGCAACCAGACATTGTAAACTCTGATCATACTGCGAGTTATTGGCAGGCTGATCTGGGTTTATAATGGACGCAAAGGCCATTATAGTCATGCTTAGCAGCTTAAAGAGTTAAGTTTCATGAAAATCCATTGAGTAGTTTCAAGTGTAGTTGCCATAAATCTTTCACGAACAACTCTGTAAACAAAGATGGCAGGTAGCAGTCATGTTTGACACTGAATAAAAATGAAGTTTGTTTATAACCAACTTAATGCCAAGCCCACTTTGGTTGAGGTTCTAACACAATTTTTTTTATTAGAATTCGCCACAAAAATGTATTGTTGAAAATCTATTTTTAGCTGTGGTGGCCATTTTGAATTTCCGGAAGATATTTACTTAGGACTGACTAGAAATCAAGAGCAACATTCCTGTGAAGCTTCATGAAAATCCTTCAAGTTGCTACAACAAATGGGCTTCACAAAAAAGTTTACTGTCAAAAGGTGGCATAATTAGCTCTTCTTGTCAAAGATCAACAGAGCTAAACTAGAAGTGTGTTCCATGGAACACTTGTGTCGCCTGCCATGTGCTTATTTCAGCAAGGTTAAATACCTTTCGAAGTTAAGAGCTCGGTTAGGTTGCAGGTTAAAGTTGTATGATAAGGGGCATAACTCTGTCAAGGTGAATTTAATTGGATTTTATAGTCGCACCAACAGCTAAGGTCAAATGTCGAATTTTCCAGCTTCCATT
This sequence comes from Cyrtodaria siliqua, assembly GCA_037043455.1. Classification (NCBI taxonomy): domain Eukaryota; kingdom Metazoa; phylum Mollusca; class Bivalvia; order Adapedonta; family Hiatellidae; genus Cyrtodaria; species Cyrtodaria siliqua. Next base: position 5,373 of record JAWPHD010021402.1, on the reverse strand, counting down.
GGTGGAGGAAGACCCCAGGTGCCCCTTCAGTTTTTGTGCACGGGCGGGCACCTTGGTATCTGCAAGCCAGCTGGATAGGTTCCTTACATAAAGATTCTTAGGCCCATGAGGGATCGAACCCACAGCATTGATCTCAAGTCAGAGACTAACCACTTGGCCACGGATGCCCCTTGTCTGTCAAGACCAGTCGGAGTTATTGGAAATATGTCATGACATTCCTGGAGGTAGTTTATGCCGAAGAAGTGCCTGAAGTTGCATGAACTTTTCAAATACATTCCAAGTTATGGCCAAGGTTAGATTGAAGGTAAAATATGACGGACGATGGATGAATGGACAAAGCATCTGTCAAGCTAAGCAGGCGATGAGAAAATTATTTTACTACCACTGGTTCAAAATTGAAAACAGCCACTGTATATTAAAATTCATAATATTTATTTAAAAACTAAATATATATCTCAACAATACAATTTACCACATTAAACAATAAACATACATACAGCCTTATTCCATCCAAGTTGTTTTAAAATGTGTCGTTAAGGATTATAAAGAAAGCCAGAAGTCGAAAAAGAACTCGATATAACTGTTTTCACTGTTTTGAGAAGTGAACGAGTCCTTTCTGTGAGTTGTGTATGGAGTTCTTTTCCTAGTTTCAACCTTTTACATCTCACATTAAGTTTTGACTTTTAAAAACCTTTATGACGCACATTCAGGGTGGCCACAGATTTTTTCCTGACCCAGCATACGTTTTCCCTGTTAACCTATGAAAGTATACGGCCTCCATCCTCCCCTTATACCCGTACCTTCACCACCAAATATCTCATATGGTATATATTATTTATTTCCATTTTTAATGTTTTCTTATTTTTATATCCAAAATGAAGCAAATGAATACCATTTAAAATGTTTATAATTGATATATATAACTACTATTGTTTATAAACATCGTTTGGTGCGATATAATGTCCACGTGAATAGATTAGGCATGGTGGAAAATGAAGGGACACACCGCAATTTTCAGGTCTGTTTTTCTTATGCATGAATTGTTTTGTTGAATATTGTGGAGCTGAATTATAAAGGTGTCCCCAAATTTTTTTAGTATAATGCAGAAATCATTTAAACTGCATAAAATAAAATTGCCTCGGTCAGTCATTAATATTTGTAATTGGCTACACATGTACAGTAAGAACAAAACCTGGATAATTTGATTAATTCAGAATCTGATTATCGCTTTGTTTGCCTTCACTGAAATGATTCCCAGTAACTAAATTCCAACTTTTGGATGTAAATAAGCAAAGATTGCCATGTATCCTTAAAAGGAATAAATCTTAATCTAAATAGGCAAATCAAGAAGTTTTTCTTTAAACGTGTTAAACATTTAAGTTAGGTAAATACAGAGCTGCATAATAACTTAATAATGGGTAGAACAATTTTCGTATTTGAAATATCAAATAATACATTGGACAATACATAAAAAAATAACACTCATGATTTTAAAAGTGCACACAGCAATTTTGATTTTATAAAAACTTGCGGGGTCACATTAGTTTTTTAGCTCTACTGATCAGAGATCAGCAGAGCTTATGCCGTGGTGCGGCGTCCGTCTGTCCGTAAACTTTTTTTTGTAGCAACTTCTCCTCTGAAACTACTCAATGGATTTTCATGAAACTTTACAGAAATGTTGCCCATGAAGTTTAGTTGATCCTAGCAAAAATTCATGTTGATGTCAAATCCAAGGTGGCCGCCACAGCTAAAAATAGATTTTTAAAAAAGAAGTTCGTAGCGACTACGTCTTGAAAACTATAAGTGATATTGATATGGGACTTTTTGTAAAATGATCAGCATGCCATGATGGTCATAAGAATCAAACATTATTTTGATTCGACGTTAAACATGGCTGCCAGTGGCCATCTTTGTTTACATAGAGTTATATGATGAAAACTTGTAGCGACTACTCCTCTGAAACTACTTGACGGATTTTCATTAAACTTCAAAGGAATGTTGCTCTTGATGTCTAATTGATCCTAGCAAAATTTCAGGTCGCCCGGAAATTCAAGATGGCTGCCATGGCTAAAAATAGATTTTCAAAATACAAGTTTGTAGCGACTACTACTTGAAAACTATAAGTGATATTGATATTGGACTTTTTGTAAAATGATCAGCATGACATGATGTTGGTCCTTGTCAAAAATTGTTTTGATTCAACGTTAAACATGGCTGCCAGCAGCCATCTTTGTTTACATAGAGTTATATAATGAAAACTTGTAGCGACTACTCCTCTGAAACTACTTGACGGATTTTCATGAAACTTCACAGGAATGTTGCTCTTGATGTCTCGTTGATCCTAGAAAAATATCAGGTCGGCCAGAAATTCAAGATGGCCGTCACAGCTAAAAATAGATTTAAAATAAATAAGTTTGTAGCGACTACTTCTTCAAAACTATAAGAGATATTGATATGGGACTTTTTCTAAAATGATCAGTATGACATGATGTTGGTCCTTGTCGAAAATCGTTTTGATTTGACGTTAAACATGGCTGCCAGCGGCCATCTTTGTTTACATAGAGTTATATAATGAAAACTTGTAGCGACTACTCCTCTGAAACTACTTGACGGATTTTCATGAAACTTCACAGGAATGTTGCTCTTGATGTCTCGTTGATCCTAGAAAAATTTCAGGTCGGCCGGAAATTCAAGATGGCCGTCACAGCTAAAAATAGATTTAAAATAAATAAGTTTGTAGCGACTACTTCTTCAAAACTATAAGAGATATTGATATGGACTTTTTCTAAAATGATCAGTATGACATGATGTTGGTCCTTGTCGAAAATCGTTTTGATTTGACGTTAAACATGGCTGCCAGCGGCCATCTTTGTTTACATAGAGTTATATAATGAAAACTTGTAGCGACTACTCCTCTGAAACTACTTGACGGATTTTCATGAAACTTCACAGGAATGTTGCTCTTAATGTCTTATTGATCCTAGCAAAATTTCAGGTCGGCCGGAAATTCAAGATGGCCGCCATGGTTAAAAATAGATTTTCAAAAAACAAGTCTGTAGCGACTACTTCCTGAAATCAAAATCAATCAGTAGAGTAGGTCATTGACCTCTTGTCTATATAGGATGCGTTGGTTCAATCATTAATTATAAAGCATTGGATTGAATTGTGTTCTAAGGAAAACCAACATTAAAAAGCAAATTATTTTTGACTGTTAATTGTATTTAGCCTATAGTAGAATAAGAACAGAAAATGAAAACTCAGAATTTGTATTTAGTTATATGCAAACAGGTTTAAAGTCAAAATCAAGCTGGATTAATGAATTGAGATGCACCTTTTATTAATGCTCGATTAAAACTTCAAAATTGCCATAACAGTTGTGTCCCTTTAAAAGTTCAGAGTATAGTAAAGAGCGTATGTAACTCTAAGGCATGGATGCCAAGTTTGAATGCTGTCAGTCACCCCATTATGTACAAAAATCCTTAAAATCCTTGGATGTAGAATGTAAAACCTTTGTACGGACGGACACGAAGTGATGGACACACATGGGTAACATTAGATATACACTCAAGAGATATGAAAACGCAACACGGTAATTTCCGCTATATATTGTATATATAATATGCTGCTTTTAATCCATTGGCACATGGCTACGTAAGACCTTTCCTTTTTGAAAAAATACTAAAACAACAAATAATACAGCAGATAGTAATCCTTCAAATTTTCAATATTGACAGAGTACGCGTTTGGCTCAAGCAGGTGAGCAAACTTAGGATGCAAAATTTTGCAAACTATTTACGTTAAATACAGTACTAAACTAGCTCAGTTTTTCAAAGAGCAACTTCAACTTTTATGAAGTTCTTGTTACAAGGTGTAGTGTGATTAAAACGTCTACAACATCACAGTTGTGTCCTTTCTCTAATTAACTGCAACTTCTTTTTACAAAATATTTTGGGATTTCTTTGGAATATTATGTGAAATTAAGTGTGCGGTATATACAATATATAGCGGAAATTCCTGTGTTGCGTTTTCATATCTCTTGAGTGTATGCTTGTTTCCTTTTATTTGTTTGGTATAAAAAAAAAAGGTGAGTAAATAAAATACTATTAAAGCTTATCTACAGCTCTGTTTATACACACATTAGACTGGCATCAGGTGTCAATATTATAAACTATTATTATAAAATGTCCTCAGCACTAAAAGATACATTCCAGGCTCACTCTCCATTTACATCGAGATAAAAATATGAAGAATGGACCTAGAACCTTCTGACCTGAACCTTCTGACCTGCAAATTCTCCTGTAAACTCCATTTTTCTCTCAAGCCATACGGGGCAGTGAGGAAGTCTAAACTATCAAGAATAACGGTTTAAGTATTGTGTGTTTAAAATAGGGGTAATGCTATTTATTTCAGCAAGAAATTTAGACAGCAAAAAAGCGATCCTTAGCAAATTTTGAGTAGTATATATATAACTTACATATTTTGAGAATCAAAACTCTTTAAATAAGGCATGCCAAACCCCAAAACTCGAGCGTAGAATTAAGTTACCAACAATTGGCCCCTATAAAATAAAAAGAACATTTGTTGTTTTGACGTTCGCATTGGTGGTGAACATGTTTTCTTATTTCGCGATGAATTACGTCTGTTTTTCACTCCAAAACAACAAATATCCTCTATATGTGAACCACAAGAGTTAGAAACGAACAGTATGATTAATTTAACTGGCACATATAAAACAAATATCCTCTACATATGAACTGCAAAAGTTAGAAACGAACAGTTACGAGTAATTTTAATTGGCATAGATAAGTTATTATATGACTTGAACACTTGGATAGAGTTTTGATTGACGGTTTTGTAGTGTAATTTTGCCATTATTTGGCAGGTTAGTTTCTTTACGGCAACAATGATCGCGCAGTTGTGGATCACTTTTCCTGTTGTTTTTTTTTTTTTGAGTTTTCCTTTTTAAACAATTATACTAATAATCCAGAATTCCACGCTGCTCATATAAGGCTGGTGAAGACATTGATGTCCGAGTCGAGATGATCACTGTGATGAACTATACAGACCAACTGCAGTGCAGACGAGGAGTATCTGAAATTATAATAATCTATTTATACATTTTAAATAGTTTTAACTTTAATGTTTTTTTGCATTATTAAATTTTATCAGCGGATGATGTAGATGCCAGCAACATTTTCTAACATCTCGACAACCAATGTTTGTGTTAGTTCATAATATTTAACGATTATGAATAATTTTCCATTGGCATTTGAGCAAATATTATTTTAAAAAATAAGTAAAAACAATATACCCTTAATGTCTATGTAAACACATGGTAATAATGATAGTTGACACCACCATCATTTCGAAGGC